>SZYD01000674.1:0-43991 GCA_009363875.1 Mikania micrantha
TGTGCACAATTGCATATATGGCGTATATACAATTGTTGGTTGACCTTTTATAATGAGGCTTCTTTCTTGCTCCACTATATACAATAGAGATGTAAATATACATTCATCACAAATTGATTAATAAACACTGTTGATTTGGTGAATAAAATTATACTGCATAAACTTTACTAAAAATTTTGAGCAAGGTTTTGAGAATGGATTTACCTATATCCCCCATCTATAGAAACTTCTTTATTTAAACCAATAGCCGAGTTAAACTTCGATTTATCTAAAAAAATAAAACAATTTGAATAATAAAGTACATAAATTAAAAAAAATGTGGGATAACATAGATACATGATCTGAAATCACACAATAAAACTACCAAAATATGAAAATCATATAGTCCAAATCAGACGACAAATAACTTAAAGTTTCTCCATTTAAGTTTTAGTTAAGAAAAAAAACATTTTACTATTAAAGTTATGATAGTTACCGTCAAAGACAAAAGTAATGAACTCTAAGACCTACACTATGATATATATAATTGGAAATCATGACAAATAACTCACAATGAAATTGATGATAGTAAATGACACCAAATAAAGAACCTTCAAATGCTTAATCAACATTCAATACACAAACAGGGATCGAAAAAAAATTGAAAATTCTAAAATCCAATTTACCTAAAATCAATCTTACTAAGTCATGTTTGATCGGCATGAGCCCCAACAAATTCTTTACTGAAAGTAAAGAATATCCTATTTTGGCATTAAGAAATAATTAAGAAATGAGGACTAAAATTGAACCCTACAAAAAGAAAATATGAATTGCTGAAACTGAATTGATCAAAGAATACAATGTTGATTATGGTTTTGATTTGTGTGCTGGAAGATTTAAAAAATACCTGAAGTTGATGAGATCTGATCTTCAGGCTTCTTGTTCTGCTGTTTGTTCATAGATTTTCGAGAGCAGAATAATCAAACAGCCAAATGATCATCGAAGGCAGAAACTACTAATAGGATAACGCTAACAGAAGCACTGAAAAGAAAATTATATACATTCAATACTAACCTCAAAGAGATACACGTGCAGGCCTGTTAGGAACAACACAAACACGTGCAAATAAGAATTTACAAGATTATATAAACAATCTAAAATAGTTAGACCGATTACAAGATTAAAAGAAAACATTTTCAAAAAATTTAGACAATCTTGATTATCATTATTAAACTCCACTTTTGCTCAGTCAATGCTATTTTGAAAATATTCCAAAAAAGTAGACGCACAACTTTAAATTAATAATCAACATTTATGAAGTTTATTAATCAAAACTAATTAAACTCCACCATAATAATTGGAGATATACAGAAAATTAATTATAGAATATCATATGGTTAATTACCTCCTGTTCTAATTTACAAAATGGGGATTGAAATGTTGCTACAGTCATTCAAACTATATATATATATATATATATATATATATATATATCAAGAATGCTAATTGATCTGCCTGTTTGAGATTTTCCAAGAGCAATTGATTTGTTGAATTGATACACATACACCAACCAATCAAATAAGCAATAATATATTGATTTTGCCAGAGCATCTCTACTTTAATTGTGTGAGACAATTAAGGTAATAATCTCGAAAAGGTTCACCTCATAATTCTTTTTGAAAATTAATCTAGAGACATTCAGCAGAGCTATCATTGACATTCCAACGAAAATTATAATTTTTTTTGAACGACAATATTATCCTACTCCTACTCATAAATTACACCCAATTTTTCCCTTGTTTGGATTTGAACCCAAGACCTCCGTTCTAGTTAAATGTATAATTCTTAACGCCAAAATCTAAGTAAAAAACAAAAATAAGATTACCTTCAACAATCACAAATTCCACATGGTTGTCATTATCAACAATTGAAAATGTTACATTTCCTAGCCATAAAACTGCTGCAAGCATTACAAAAGCACTTCTCGGTCCTCTTTGCTAACATGAACAACATCCAAGGCTACCTTACAGACTTATTACATCAGATTCCATTAACCTCACATAATCGAAATTACTTCAACAATACCTCCCTATTATAATTTTATCATAAGTGTTCAATCAATAAAATTAGCAAACAGAATTCAAAAACAATGTTTCTGCAATCTCCTATGAAATCACACTTTCTAACTACACCAAATCCAAAATATAGTCCCTGATAAAATGAATTTGTATCCATGCAATACTTTCAAAATAAAACACAAATAAATTTAAACAAAAAAAGCCCTAAAACATGATCCTAACATCAAACCTTTTAGTTGACCAAATCACATCGGATCAGAGCAAAAATTAACAATTTTCTGAACCAAAATAGCCGGAATTGTTTGGATACATAGAGAAGTAGGAATACGGTGTTACTTAAGTATATAAATATATTGGATTAAAATTTTTGACATAAGATATAACAATTTTCTAAAATCAAAGATACCGTATTAGATAGCATACCACAACTTTGGTTGCTGATGAACCTATTCAGAAGGTAACAAACAAATGAACCATCTCCTCTTACGTCAAAGACCTGAGAACAAAAAAATAGATATGAAAATGGTCCAAAACATTGATTTAAGTATACACATGAATTATAAAACAAATTGTAAAAACATAATACACATACAAAACCAATGCATGAAACTACAATTAAGTACCTGTATACAACCTACAATGCTCGATTCTTTCTTAGAGTCACCTGAACCAACAAATAGAACAAAATTAAGTGAACAAACACAAACATCAAACTCAAGTTCATACACAAAATATTGTAAAAGGCTCAAATTTGAAGCATTAGAACTGGAAGGAGATGAACAAATGCTGCCATGTATGCAACAATCACCAACTTTAACCGATGTCCGGTAGCTTTATCCTTGGAAAACCAAAATGCAAGACAGTATCTTCATCACCTCTTATTACCCCCCCCTCCTCCCAATAATCCATTCAAAATGCAATCAATTAGCATAATATGTAGTAAAAGAATATAAAATAGTGAAAGAAGGATGGCTTGATAAGAGTCAGTGAACAATTGGGGGAAGGAAATCAGGCTCAGAATAATCAGAGAGCGAACAATGTAATGGCAAGAGAGATGGAAACCAGGATGATGAAAACCTATTTCTCTCTCGCCGAAACCTCATTCAGTTTTCTGAGGTGTCACCAAATTGAAAACAACCGACTAATCAAGGTAAGAAAATTCGAAATTAGGGTTACAACAACACAATCAGCACAAACTCATCTCTACTTTATTACAAGTATACCAGATTGAATAATTACCTTTAAAGAAAATTACGAAGATAAAATACCCGACTCGACATGTTTCATCACATAAACACCGATTCTACCTGCTTCACCGTCGTTGTCCTTCCTGGATACCATCAACGACACCTTGAGAGGAGTGTGTTCCTTGTAGCCTTCACTGTCCTTGTTCATCCTTGTTGCATCACCATGGTTTTTAGGTGGGAGACGTGCAGAATCAAGTCGATAGAGACGGGTAGAATCAAGATGTTCGACTCTTTCATTTTAGGGTTTTTAAGATGGATACGGTTAAAATCGAGATAGAGAGAGGCGCACATAAGATCTGCATTTCAAATTTGAAATGGAAGCCGAAAATGGTAAAGGATGTTGGGGGAGAAGGAAAGGAGACTTCAGGGTTCCAATAGAAAAGAAGGAACAAAGAATTCAGGTGTGATTTGAAGCATTGATTGTTGCATTGAGTACAGCTCTCATTAGTATACTTTATATAACTTTAAGTTGTATTATAGTCTTTAATATTTATATAGTAATAATATATATATATTAGTAAATATTATTCTTTTTACTATATATATACATAATATAATATAAAAATAAAAACTGAAAAAAAAATAAAAATGGAAAATAATTGATAATCGTAATTAGTTTTCTTAATTTCTCAAAAATGATGATTTTCTTAGAAACCATCCCCTATATCTATAATACTACTATATAATACATATAGGAAGGACAAAAGAGTAATTTACTCAAATCTCTTAAAATTAAGAGTTTTACAACTCTTATAGCATATGGTACAACTTTTTTAAATCTAATCTAAAAGTTTTTTCTACTTTCACTTTGTCCCACATTGGTAGTTTATAATAATTTACGTGAGATAGAGTGACTATAAAAGAAAACCTCTCAAAACAAATTAATCACATCTTGACATTTTTGGCATATTTAGCCTTTTTATGTTAGAAGTTAAAGTCATTTTTAATTTACTAAGTTAAAAAATTGCTTTTATTGTGGTTATGACTTAAAAACGAACCACGTAAACATTTAAAATCACCAACTTAATTAAGTGTTATGTTTCTCTCCGCATCGCGCGGACATCTGACTAGTATATATATATATATATATATATATATATATATTGGGAATAAAAATAATAACCCAAAGTATTTGCAAAACCAAATAACTATCATTCAATGGTTAAACAAAAAATCAAGCACATAAGATTGTGCCACCTATCATTATTTTTTAATAAGGGGGACATTTAAGTCATTTTTACCATTAAAAAAAGCTAGATTTAATTTTTAATCAATCTAGTTTTTTATATAAAGTTTACTCTCTATTTTTATAAACATTCGAGATGAACATGCCACCCAAACCACAATGTCCGCCCGTAGAGGTAGAACAATAAAGAAAAATTACCACAATCTTCATATTCATGCGACTATGAAGAAACGCTGGAGACCATATTGGAGTCGTTACAAAATTTTGTCAACTTACAGGAGCAATAAGAATACAACAATGACATGAAATTGTTGTTGACTACCAATTTTACAAAAATAAAAAAATAACACTAAAAAACTAAACAAAACTTGAAACTTGACTTTCATAAATAAAATTCGTTTCAAGAGTATATAGAAAAAATATGTCAACTTCAATTACCTTGATATTTTATTTTGTTTATTTGATCGTGATCTACTCATCTTGTAACACATTTGTTATTAAGTAACATACAAAAGAAAAAAGTAACACTACTTATAAACGAGCCAAACCTGAGCTTGTTAAGGCGGAAGCTCTGTTCGTTTTAACTTAAGAGGCTTTGAGTTCGAGCTTGATACGTTTAAAGTTTTATTTCTATATCTTGAGATCAGCTCGGCTCTCACTTGTTTATCATTAGTTAATGAATTAATATATTTTTATTATTAATTATATATATATTTATAAACATAGTTTTTATATGTAACATAACATAATTTTTTTATGTTTATCGTATTTTTATACATAAAAATAATTGTTAATATAAATATACACTTATTTAATGAAATAAAAATTATATAATGAACTTTTATTAGGATAACATGAGAATCATATAATATTGGGATAAATGGTATAGTTTTGCTTTGTAAGTTTCTTGTATTCTGGAGATTGTAAATGCTTTAGCACCTTGTTAGAACGTTTTGTGGGTTAGGATAAAAGCCTTTCTGTTAAAAATAATAATAAAATAAAATAAAAACTAAAAATTAGCATGGATGAAACTCTGATTTCTTTAATATAACATATGAGAAAATATACCTCCTAATGCCTAACACAATTCTTTATTTAATAGTAACTAAATTTGCTCTGTGTGACCACTTTTAAACACCAATATAACAATGCTATTTTTACAAGTTTATTTGTAATGGTATTAAAGTTGTGTGCTATAATATTTCATGCACCAAGTGCTTGTGTTGGTACCATGACTTTAAAAGAAAGCTTAGAATATCTAGTTATCCTCCTGTGAGATTAATTGCCTTGCAGATTTGTAAGCTATGGGACTGGTTATTCGGTTTTCTCCTATCCATCTGTTTTGTAGAAGAAAAATAAGGAGCTTATTTCGTATTTTAATTGATTGATATCAACAGTAGAACTTTGACAAGCTTTAAAGTTGGATGTCTTTGTATCTAGTTTGGATATTTGACTAACCGCATAGTCAATGACAAAACTTATAATAAAGCTAGATGTCTAATATACCCTCAACGCCACTGTTTCCTGTTTGAATTTCTATCAAACCTACAAGCAGTCAACAGGCTAAGTAAACTTTCGAATCAATAGCTGAAGGTTTTTACAGTTTACACATTGAAGTTTGCTAACAACGTATCTTAAATGTTGTATCTTTTGATAATCTAATCAATAAACAGAACCAACAAAAGAACATAAACTGAGATTTTATTATATATCAATGCCAAATGTGTCTGGGTTCATAACTTAATTAGAATTCGGTGGACGACGACAACAACAACAACAACAATTCGGTGGACCTTACACATCAAATAACAATATAACAGACGTTTTGCTATGAAACAAAAGTTCTTCTTAGGCAAGCAAGATTCACCAGAATTGATGTGTAAAAATTTTCAAGAGTCTCAAAGTAAGCTACCCTCCAGCTTCTAATTAAGTGCAGACTCCCTAGTGATCCCAGGAATCCAACAACGAAACCTGCGCCCATGCCAGCATAAAGCCAAAAGCCTTCATCGTCATCTTGAGCTTCAACTTTACTAATATGATCATATGATGAACTATCTCCTTTGCAACTCCTTGATAGTGGCAGCCCGCAGAGTCCGTTGTTCCCTTGAAGAACAGAGGGCTCTGCAAGAGTCTGGAGCTGATATCCAACTGGGATTGGACCGGATAAGTTGTTGAATGACAGGTTCAAGTAGCTTAGAAAGTTCAAGCTAGTCAAACTTTGAGGTATTTGACCAGACAACTTGTTCATTGACAAATCTAAAGATTCCATTTGATTTAGGTTTCCAATCCTCATTGGGACATGTCCTTTAAGTTGGTTTCTTGAAAGATTCAAGTTCTTCAATCTCACAAGGTTCATCAATGCATCTGGAATTTCTCCAGTAATATTGTTGCTTGAAAGATCTAAGGACTTGAGAAAGTTTATTGTCTTAGTGTACACCAATTGATTTCCCTTCATGAAAGCCAAAATATTTTCTTGATAGCCATACATATCGTATATTGTGTTTTCTTCATTGATGATCATACCGTTTAAATTAGTGAAGCAAGAAGGGATTGTCCCAATTATATTGTTCTGCGCCAAGTTTAAATACTGAAGAACATGGAGTTGACAAAACTGTAGTGGAATCTTACCCGTAAACTTATTTGATTGGAGGTTCAAGATTCAAGTTTACCCACTAGAAAGTTGTACCCTATATCCATTGTGACCAGGCTCGTCAAATTTTGTAAAGAGAGCGGAAGATTTCCCTCAAATATGTTGTTGTGTAAGTGCAATGTCATGAGTTGTGTAAGAGAACCCAATGAACTTGGAACATGCCCTGTTATAGTGTTATTTGAAAGATCCATTGCTTGCAAACCACTCAAATTCCCTAAGCACTCAGGAAGCCTTCCTGAAAGTTTATTTTGTGATAAATCCAAAACTATGATGCTAGGAAGCTTGCATAAGTCTATTGGAATGTTTCCACTGAAGCGGTTTTTTGAGAGATTAACAACGTCAAAACTTAAGTTCATTGTTCCATCAGTTTGAGGGAGATCTCCAGACAGCAAGTTATCTGAGAGATCCAAAAGTTCCACATTTGACGGAAATGCAGCTAGTGACCCCTCAAATTTGTTTGAGTTCATCTTCAACGAGGTCCTTAGGTAAAATTCCTCGACATTAGAATCGAAATGAAAAAGCGGCATTTTTCCACCAATCTCATTATTGGACAAATCCAAGTAAAGAATATGAGAAATGATGTTCTCAAACCACTCTGGTATTGTACCTCTAATACTCGAGTTAGAAAGATCTAATTTCTGAAGATGTGTCTGTGTATGAAGCCAATTCGGGAAGTAGGGTCCGATGTTGCAGGAACTAGCACTAAATATTTGCAGTTGGAAGGGAGGTATCCATCGAGAGCTGAAATTCAAAGCTAACGAATTCAAAGACAGGTCCAAATAGATTAGATTCTTTAGGTTTGTGAAGTGTGTTTCAGAAAGAACTCCGACAAATGAATTGTTAGAGAGATCTAGATTCTTGAGCTTTGAAAGCTGGCCAAGACTCACGGGAATGTTCCCATTTAATTGGTTATCATGAAGATACAACCTTGAGGGAATGTGAGGAATAGGAACAGAAAACAAGTTCCTTGAAAGGTCGAGATAGACGAGGTTGCTGATCATGGGAATGTTTCCACTTAGTTGATTATAGCGAAGATTAAGGTATTCTAGCCTCAAGAGTAGTTCTAGGTTTGAAGGAACAATACCAGAAAACATGTTGTGTGAAAGGCCGAGATGAACGAGGCTGCTCAAATTGCATAACGGATCTGGGATCAAAGTTTTAAAAGAATTGTATGAGAGGTCGATGGAAGCAAGAGCGCTGAACGTCCCAATAAAATCAGGAATTTTACCATGGAAGCTATTCCTATTAAGGTCTAGATGCATGAGGCCAGTAAGGTTCGATAACCATACAGGAAAGGTGGAATTGATGTTATTCTGAGAGAGGTCAAGTGAAGTAAGAGACGTGAAATTTACGGATTTAACAGAAGGGGTTTTAAGGATCATATACAATGATGATCCCAGGTTCAACGTAAGCAAAGAAGGGAGCATGTTAACCGGATGGAACCAATCAATTTGCTCAGTAATAACTATCCCTGATAGATCCAAGTACCTTAATGACGATAGCGACGACACCCATCTCAAATCATCCACAGTAGGCGCTGGAAGACCATTCATTCCTCCATCACTCATCATAAAAAAATCCTAAGAACTTGTAACCTTGAGAGATTTCCAAGATGATGAGGAACTACTCCCTCACTAAAACCTGAGCCTGACAAATTAAGGTATTCTAAACTTTCGAACGACCCTAAAAATTCAGGAATTTTACCTGAGAAAAAGTTCATGCTCAAGTCCAAGTAACGCAAATGCTTCAAATTCTGTAACGAAGGACCCAACTCACCTTCCAGCCATTTTTTATTGAAATCTTCCCAAGGCACTGGTCTTCGAAGATCAAGTTTGACAACATGACCCTTTTGACTATCACACCCAACTCCATACCATTCACAACATTCTACTCCGCTCCATGTTGACAAAAGATTATGTTTGTCAGTGATCGTACGTTTGATTGCAAGAAGGGATTATCTTTCTGTTACAATACATGTAACATTTGATGTAAAATTGATGCTTGAGCCAAATCTTTGCAGTGACAAGAATGTAAATATGAAAAGAAAAGTGGTTTTCATATTGGAGTCGGATAACATTCGGTCTCACAATCTGGGGATGATGTATAACATATCATATTCAAAAACTTTTTAGTAATGCAAAAATAAAGATAAAGAAAAAACAAACAAATAAAAATAAATACCCACTTTTTCTAAATTGCAAGAGTACTCCTAAACACAACTTATGTCAATCTTTTATTAAAAAATATTCCTTTTCTTTTACCTATACAACTTAATCCCATTCAATTTTTTCACACTTGTTAATTATTAATTCCCATCCATTTTTCTATTAAATAAATATGGTTTATAATTGTTTTTATATTATAAAAAGTAATTATTTATTTCAAAAAAAATGCATTATTAATTTTCTAAAAATAATAAGGTTGGAGAATAAATTATAAAGTTAACTCCAAAGAAGGTCTCATGGTTATAACTTATAAGAGGTTTTAAATTGGGTTCTCAAACGACTAAAATAATTTTCTTGACCGGTATAAATAATATTTAAATCACATATGGCATCCTCTTATTTATTAAAAAAAATAACTGAAAAATATATATAATTTTAAATATCACCACCCCTAGTGTTTTACCCCGATTATTAAGAGGTTATATCTGAATGGTTCATAACCTTTTAACCATTCAGACTTAGGGTTACCTCTTAAGTCTTAACCATTCAGAAGTTATGAACCATAACCAACTTCTTAACCATTCAGACTTAAGGATACTTTTTAACCATTCACATGCTATGAACCATTAAGAGGTAGTCTCTAAATGAGATTAAGAGGCTACCAATTATGGCCTTATTTTTTTTCTCTGCTTCTCAGTCATCTTTATGTCTTGGTTTGTACCTATGTAATGGTCTTCGTGGTTGGCTTTAGTACGCCTCACTACCGTCGCATATATAGTGCAGTGTACCATTACATACCACCTATAAATTAGTGAATTAGTTTCTCCTCAACAAATAAGTACTTTGTCCAAAAAATCCTGCCTAATGGCAAGATAGTTGGAGAGGTGACAAAACCTTATACATTTCATTACAAAACCAATAAACCAGAAATAGATGGATTATTTTGTGAAAGAATTTTTGGGCCTATCAAAAGTGGAATTGTGTGCTTGTGGAAATTATCGAGTAATCGGAGATGAAAAGCAAGACATGCAATTTTGTGAACAATGTGGAGTCGAGTTTGTTGATTCTCGGATACGAAGATATCAAATGGGCTACATCAAATTCGCATACCTCGTAATGCATGTGTGGTATTTGAAACGTCTTCCTAGTTATATTGTGAATCTTTTAGATAAACCTCTTAACGAATTAGAAGACCTAGTATACTGCGGTGTGTGATTTGATCGAAATTCTGATTTTACGATTCGAAATGAGAAACTGTTATGATTTTTTTATGAGATCGTAAGTTAGAGTCTTGTCCGACGACTACCATTCACCCTTTTCCATAGAGTTTCGGATGATTTTTTTATGAGATCGTAGGTTAGAGTCTTGACCGACGGCTACCATTCACCCTTTTCCATAGAGTTTCGGCGCTTCTCTAAGAATATTTACTTTCTTTAATTTATCATAGCGTTTAGTTATTCTGTAGTAACAGAAATGTTAAAAGCATAAGAAAATTATTTTCCATTTTGGAGTAAGATTTAGCTGAGTCTCGTTAAGTAGTGGAAGATAAAATCTTTTTTTAATGCAAAAATTAAAAATATTAATTAATAATAGGTAGAGATATAACTTCCTTCTTATTCTCAATTATAAGGCGCACTTCAGTTAGGAGGTGCTCGAAGTCTTTCAACAGTTTGTAACCACACGTTCTTGTAATGCTATCTTAGCTGGCTGCTGCCTTTTGCACCCCATTTTCCTTTCATAATCATTTCCCAATATTGTTTTTGAATGACATCTATTATTAACTTTAGAGTTAATTACACGGATGGTCCCTGCGGTATGTTGGTTTTGCACTAGTGATCCTTAACTTTCAAAAACTACACCTATGATTTAAACAGTTTGCAAAAACGTAACACTGATGGTCCCTGAAATGGATGGCCGTTGGTTTTTTTAGTTATATTTTTAAAAATACCCACATGTGTGTGTTCTGAAAAATGGAGAGTGAGAAACCGGCTATCCCTTCTCTGGTGATCGTTCCGACAACATCTCCGACGCAGCCTCCGCTGTCGTATGTGGTCACAAAACAAAAAACACTAAAAACTTGCAAAAACCATGAATCATACCTAGAATTTGACAGTTTCTGATCAACGGAACCACTGAATTTATTACCTATCAATGACTAACCAAAGATACCTGCTTGTTGACTTCTGCACTTGGTCAACAAATCGGCAGACTCACGAAACGGACTATGAAAATTCGATTTTGCAAATTGCAATGTCGAAAATCCACCAACCCAGTTCGTGTTACCAAACGTAAACGTTTCTGAAGGATCATGAACGCGTATACCAGTATTTAAAACTCTAAATTGAGACCCAGATAGATTATTTTTCATGCATTAGCACACACACGTGTTGGATAATCCATAGTTTGTTGCCAGTAAAGATCGGAGAATTTTGAATCATAGGGAAGATAATATACATAATTCCAAATTGTGTGTGTCGGATAATCCTAGTAGCTGTAATCCGATCCCAATAATGACTCCATTATGTCGCCGAGCTTCCGTTGGCGCAGGGAGTCATGGCACAGTCCATCATTCGGAAAAACAACTCATTTCAGCAGGTTTGTAGCAACAGTCCTCTGATATCGTCGCCGACGTCGTCGACGTCCCAATAATGGTTTAGCCCTTGAACCCTGCTCTGCCAAGGTGGCGTTGCCCCCTTGAAACCCCCATTGAACCATAAAACCTTAAACAAACGTGCACCCCGCACCCAACTTGCTTAATAGATTTCATAATTCACATTAATCAACAAAATTAATCCAATTACACTCAAACATATAACAAAAACACTCAAACTTAAATTTTTTGAAATTTCAAATTGGGGCATGGTGGTGTTGGTTTATTCTGTTAAAATCAGTGTTGATGCTAATTGATTTATTAACTAAATTACCTAAAAATAAACTTGAAATTGAGATTTGTTGATTTAAAATGGGAAAATCAATTGTGATTAAGAAAAAAACTAAAGAGTAAATTGCACGTTTGGTCCTTTATGTTTACACAAAATTTCAGAGATAGTCCTTTATGTTTCAAAATCAGTCCTTTAAGTTTTCAAAATTTGCAAACTCGGTCCTTTCTCCGTTAACGCTGTTAAGTGATGGTTTGGGTAGTTTCATGTGATTTAGGTGCGTAATGATGCGTTTTTAGGCTTTAAATCCATGGAATATGGTGATTGGTTGTGTGTTTTGATGATTTGCAGGTTTTCGGGTGAAGAAAATGAGTGGTTGATGTTCAAGAATCAAAGGGTGGCTAAGAAATGGTGCTTGGGAGGCCAAAACATCCAAAAATGAAGGTTTTCACGAAGTGGCGTATCAACAAGGCGTATCTGGGGCGTATTACAGAGCCAAACCACCCAGAAAGCAGAGGGGGGCGTATTATACGCCCCATACTGGCGTATCATACGTCGGGGTCAGCATAAAACTCGCAATTTTTCCGTTTTGCCACATATTTAAGTCCAAGAACCTAGGGTTTCTAGAGATCTTCGACTTGGACGACTTTTGGAGGTTCTAGGGGGTTTCCAAGGCTTAGGAATTCATCAATTAACACTTCCATACACCACGGCGATTCCCGAATTGATATTAGCACACAACCGAATGAAGATGCAAGGCTAGTTTCTTGAGATCATGCCCAGGTGAACTATTAGTTAGGGTTAAGTATCTTTATGATTTTCATTGTATTGGGATGCAAACTTTGTTGGGTTTAATAATCTTTGAATGTTTGTATGTTTGATGCGCATGAGATTGAACAATTTGGATTTTATGGTTAATCTAGGGTTTCATCATTTTTCAGTCATTATTGTAAAACATTGAACTTTAGGTTAAATATTTCTTTCAAGTTGGCTTTTGCAATTGAAGCATTAGGTTTAACATTGATTGGTTCTTATCAATTAATTAACAAAATCCATTCTTTGAATTGTAATTGCTCGTTCATGTGGATTGTGAGCAAGTTATGTCTATGTAGCTTCCCTAAGAATATCAATCATAAAGGTGCTTAATTTCTCATCTAATTCAAAACCCGGATGTGATTCGTTTTCATAATTAAGTTAAAACTCATTTGCTTTCATTGTTAATTTGTTACAAGATAATTTTCTTAAATTCAAACATTCATCAATCAAGTTTACAATTTCTTGTCTAGTTAAGTTAGGTCAAATCAACTAACGTTACACCATCCACCTAAACTCTTCGTGGTTCGACACCCTACTTACCCTACTAGTTAAGGTAGCTAGGAACACACTCATTAACTCTTATTTGATCGGTACTTCGACGTTGGTCAAATTTTGGCGCCGTTGCCGGGGAGTTAGTGCGCTTGGTGTTAGTTAATTGATTTGTTAGTTTTTATTCAATTTGTTTATTTCTTGTCTTTCCTTGTTACGCGAGGTTTGTTAGTGTGCAGGTAACAGGTGATTGCATGCATACTCGGTTTTCAGGTCGTGACTCTCCATTGGAATTTGATCCAGAGATCGAGAAAACCTCAAGAATAAATCGAACATTACAAAGGCTAGACAAGATTGTCACTCCGGGTTCGAGAAACACTAACCAAACCGGAGAGAGTTCAAATCAGTCTGTTCTTATGGCTGATCAGAACAACCAAAACCCACCACCACCACCACCACCAATTCCACCATTTAACCAATATGCTCACATGCCACCACCAAATCCAAACCCAGTCATCCCACCAAATCCGTTCAACAATAACAATCCACCACCAAACATACTACCTAATGCAATGCCTAATCTTAGAATGGCACAAAACCCATTGTTCAATAATCCAAACCATGGGGTTAACCCGGGAAACAACTTACGTGAGGAAGAGCATATTTCAGGTGGTGGAAGTAATTCAGGGGAACACGGATTTTGGCATGAGGAGTTACACGAAGAGGAAGCTAACAACAACTACCCACCTCATGAGGAATACCATGATGAGAATTGGCAACCACAAGGCCCACCGAATCATCCAGTTCACAACAACTATGGGCATGGTGGATGGAACGGACAAGGGGGTGGAATAGGCAACCACCCATGAACTATAATGGGAGATGGGGTTACAATAACCCTGGTCAAGGATGGCACCATAGAGCTCCTGTTCAAGGAGTTGATAGTCACTTTAGACCAACCGTGACTCAAAATCCTTCACCTATTGTACCTCCATTGTTGAGAGGACGATCATTTGAGATCAGGCCACAATACTTGGCCATTATTCCCAATTTCTGAGGGACTGCAACTGAAGAACCATATGTCCATCTCTCTGAGTTTGGTGCTATTTGTAGCACTATTGGTGGCCAAGGATTCACCCCAGATGAAGTTAAGCTGAACTTGTTCCAATTCTCATTAAAGGAAAGGGCCAAGCAATGGTTTCATACACTACCATCTGGTAGTATCTACACATGGGAGGAAATGCAACAGTTGTTTTTGGATGAGTACTATCCCATGAGCAAGACAAGTGAGGCCAGAAATGCCATCAGAACGTTCCAACAACAACCGGGCGAGTTGCTACATGAAGCTTTCACACGGTTTAAGGAATTGCTCAGATTTTGCCCACACCATCAGATTCCTAAGTGGGAGTTAATTAAAGCCTTTTATGATGGTTTAACACCAGAAGACTTGAAGTTTGTCAGTTTTAGCAGTAATGGAACCTTCTTAACCAACTCAGAGGATGATGATTGGGAATTGCTTGAAAGGTTAAGTAAAGGCTCAAAGACACAAGCTTCAGCAAGCATGAAGGATAAGCATGTTATTGGAAAGCCAGGAGGGGAGTATGTGACGAAAGAAAGATTTGAAGCCCTCGAAAGACAAATTGCTAACTTCAATAGAACTTCAGGTAAGAACAATTCTAATGTATCCAATGTTTATGATGTTTGCAATTTTTGTGGTGATATAGGTCATTTGGAGTCGGAGTGCATGATGAACATGAGCAGGAATGAAGAGGTGAACCTAGTCCAAGGCTCGTTCCAGAATGACAAGAGAAACAATGACATGAACTCCAACACATATCACCCGGGTTTGCGTAATCACCCTAATTTTAGGTATGGTAACTCATCTAACCAATTGAATCCAAATTTTCAGGGTAGCAATCAACAAGGTGAGAGTCAAGAATCATCTTATCAGAACCGTCAGCAGAATTACAATCAAAATAACTACCAAAGAGGGAATTACAATCAAGGAGTACAAGGTAGTGGTCAAGGTGGTTACCAACAAGGAGCATCACGAAACTTCCAACAAAGTCAAGGAAGTCAGAATCAGTTCAGGGAAGCCAACAAGGAAACAACATCTCAATGGAAGACATTGCAAATCAAATCAATGAGTTAAGGTTGATGCTAACTGGAGTGGTGCAAAAACAGGAGTTGCAACAGAAGACTAGTGAATCACATGCCAAGCAATTGGGACAATTGGCAGAGCAACTTGCAACACGAGATAAAGGTAAACTTCCAAGTGATACAAAAATCAACCCACAACATCAAGCTTCCGGATCAAAGAATACAAGCAATGTGCACATTAGTGCAGTGAGCACATGTCAAGATGTACAGGATAATAAGTTAGAAGAAGAGCAAGATGTTGGAGTACCCCTCATTTCAATCCAAATTAGGGAACTAAAAGTTAGCAAAGCACTTCTGGATTATGGAGCTAGTGTCAGCATTCTTCCTGGGAGCTTATATGACCAGTATGAATTTGGTCCCTTAAAACCGGTTAACACCACTGTGGTGTTAGCAGATATGACACGTAAACGCCCTCGAGGTATGCTGATTGGAGTTGCTGTGAAGATTGGGGAATTCTATTACCCTGAGGATTTCTTGGTGCTTGACTATGCACCAACTGTGCAGAAGGAGCAAGTTACTGTCATACTTGGAAGGCCATTCTTGGCAACAGCGAATGCACAAATCAATTGCCGAGATAGTTTGGTCAGCATGACATTTGGGAACCGTACTACTAACAAGTGTCCCCTTATTTACAATGTGAATGAGGGTGACACCATAGAGAAAGAATTCATGTTTGATAGGTCCCATGAGAAGAATGACAAGAAGGTGATGAATGAAGAGCAAAATGTTGAGGGAACAACTGTTAAAAGAGAGAAATCACCAAAGAGGCCTCAAGTCGAAAGCTCAAAAGACCACATCAAGTTAGAGGCAATGTCACCAAAAGCATCAATCAGCTTAAAGAAACCCTCCAAGTTTGTGAAACATTCATATGAAAACGGGGAATTTGTGAACAAGAGAGAAGAAGACAAGGAAGTTAAGATGGAAAGCAAAGGGTATGAAACTTCGAGTTGGGTGGATAACAGCCGAATTGGTCACGATACCATGGAAAGCAAATTCACCTTTCGACCACCATAAACAATAAATCAGGTTAGGCAATGTCGGGCGGAGGACATTAAACTTAGCGGATCCGGGAGGCATCTCGAGAACTTTGTGGGTGTGTTTACTAAAAACCTCACGAGACTACACTCGTCCACCTGGGCTACCGGGGGGTTTAAAAGGCTTGTTGCATATGCTAAATGCAACCGTGTTTCCTACGAAAGTGAGTTAGGTTTTGTTTGTTTTTTTTTTGTTTTTTTTGTTTTCTTGTTTTATGTAGGTTTAATTATTCCGTTCAAACACTCAAGTGTGTGGAAGAGCAATGGATATCATGTTTACACATCAGTCATGTGCCTCGGGGCGAATCATCAAAATCCAAGGGTTGCCAATCACATTTGTTTAACTTATCAGGTCCATGTGTTTTTCCTACCTCACTTTTATTTTGATTTGGTTGATGAGTTAATGTTGGTTTGAAATATGGATTCGGGTGGATCATCCCATTACTCTCATTTGACACTCGGACTTAGTATAAAACTACATTGGGGACAATGTAAGACTAAATGTGGGGATGGGGAAAATTGGGTAATTTTCAAAATTTTGCAAACTTTATCCAATGCAGGTTGATATGTGCATGAAAACATGATTTGAAAACAAAATGGGGAAAACATGAGCAAACCAATTAATGAAGAAAATTCTTAAGTTGTGATTAATCCTTTAAGTTGCGGAATAAAGTATTCTTGATAAGCAATCCGTGAGTGTTAGTAGCAATACATGACTAAGGATAGGAAGTGGAGAATGAGTTGTTAGATGTGTCACATTTTAACCTTTAACCACCTTTTTCGTGAGATATTGAGCCTATGTCGAGCAAAGATGGTAATAGGAATACATGCTCAGTTCTTTGATGTGTGATGACCATAGTGAACATCTAAGGTAGAACTTGCATTGTCAATGCAATTTAAGATCACAACCTAAGATATGCATAAAGATGATAGAGGCATTAGGAAAACCCATTGTTTTAGCCCGTTTATTTGTTTTACCTACCCACAACAAAATCCCCTAGTCGCCCCGTTGAGCCAAATACCTATTCGTTTGTTAACCCCTGAAATTAGCCACAATTAGCCTTGTCAGCCTTTTAGAAATTTTAACCCATGTGGTGGATCCAAAGTAGGAAATATTCATGTTTAGATATGAAAAAGAACAGAAGAAACAAAAAGAATAAAGATTGTGCAAAAGAAATGATAAGAGGAGAAACAAGTATAATACACAACATGTGCACAAGTTAAGCTTATCAAAGTGTTGAACTGTATAGTGGATTCACCCATTATCACCTGTAATAACACCAACCATAACTAACTTAGCCAAAGCCAACCCGAAAAAGTCCTCTTGATTTGTGTATGCCTTAGTAATCAGGGATGGAGAGTTGATTGCCTTGCAAGCTTATGCTAAGGGTGTTCATTATAGGAGGGAGTGTCATAAACACGCTAGTCATAACCACTAGTCTATATATGAAACCGAGTGGAGTGTGAATTGTGAGAAATGTGAATACATGTAATAACTCATTCGAAATGGAATAAATGTAGTTGTGTAGGGTGTTGGCACTTATGGATTGTTTGTTAGATGTAAATCTATTGCACGTTGTAAGTCTTGAGGATTGATCATGATTTTTGAGTTCTTTGTTATTGGGGAGGTTATGGACAACCCATTAGTTGAATAATCATGGTTGAAGTGTGCATGAGACTTTGCTTGGGGCAAGCAAAGGGCAAATGTGGGGATGTGATGGTTTGGGTAATTTCATGTGATTTAGGTGCGTAATGATGCGTTTTTAGGCTTTAAATCCATGGAATATGGTGATTGGTTGTGTGTTTTGATAATTTGCAGGTTTTCGGGTGAAGAAAATGAGTGGTTGATGTTCAAGAATCAAAGGGTGGCTAAGAAATGGTGCTTGGGAGGCCAAAACATCCAAAAATGAAGGTTTTCACGAAGTGGCGTATCAACAAGGCGTATCTGGGGCGTATTACAGAGCCAAACCACCCAGAAAGCAGAGGGGGGCGTATGATACGCCCCATACTGGCGTATCATACGCCGGGGTCAGCATAAAACTCGGAATTTTTCCGTTTTGCCACATATTTAAGTCCAAGAACCTAGGGTTTCGAGAGATCTTCGACTTGGACGACTTTTGGAGGTTCTAGGGGTTTCCAAGGCTTAGGAATTCATCAATTAACACTTCCATACACCACGGCGATTCCCGAATTGATATTAGCACACAACCGAATGAAGATGCAAGGCTAGTTTCTTGAGATCATGCCCAGGTGAACTATTAGTTAGGGTTAAGTATCTTTATGATTTTCATTGTATTGGGATGCAAACTTTGTTGGGTTTAATAATCTTTGAATGTTTGTATGTTTGATGCGCATGAGATTGAACAATTTGGATTTTATGGTTAATCTAGGGTTTCATCATTTTTCAGTCATTATTGTAAAACATTGAACTTTAGGTTAAATATTTCTTTCAAGTTGGCTTTTGCAATTGAAGCATTAGGTTTAACATTGATTGGTTCTTATCAATTAATTAACAAAATCCATTCTTTGAATTGTAATTGCTCGTTCATGTGGATTGTGAGCAAGTTATGTCTATGTAGCTTCCCTAAGAATATCAATCATAAAGGTGCTTAATTTCTCATCTAATTCAAAACCCGGGTGTGATTCGTTTTCATAATTAAGTTAAAACTCATTTGCTTTCATTGTTAATTTGTTACAAGATAATTTTCTTACTAAAATTCAAACATTCATCAATCAAGTTTACAATTTCTTGTCTAGTTAAGTTAGGTCAAATCAACTAACGTTACACCATCCACCTAAACTCTTCGTGGTTCGACACCCTACTTACCCTACTAATTAAGGTAGCTAGGAACACACTCATTAACTCTTATTTGATCAGTACTTCGACGTCGGTCATTAAGTACTAACAGAATAAATGACCATATCTGAAAATTTATGTAAACATAAAAGACCAAAAGTGATGATTTTTTTTGACATTTATGCCCCTATTCTGTTAATACTTAACGGCGTTAACCGAGAAAGGACCGAGTTTGCAACATTTGAAAACTTAAAGGACTGTTTTTGACATTTTAAAACATAAAGGACTATCTTTGAAATTTTGTGTAAAGATAAAGGACCAAAACTTCAATTTACTCAAAACTAAAATTAAATCATTTGTAATTCAAAAAGTAAAATCACACCTATGTTTTGGTTTAGCAAGAAATTAGGTAATCTTGTGCTTTAACCCGTTGTAAATTACATAGATATAACTTATTTAAAATCCGTGTGTATGGATAATTGAAACTTCTATTCTGGTTTTGTAAATTAATTGATCTAAACCAACTAATGATAAAACCTAGAATCCTAGTTACAATTAATAATTAGGGTTAAATTCAATTGAAATTCAATGTTTACAATACAAACGTAAATGTGAGCATTGTGCTCATGGGAATTCAAACCTAGGAAACTTTGGGCGTGGCCGTGGGAGAGGTTGGTGGTCCAGGAAAAGTAAAGTTGGTGAACGGATCAATAAGAGCCACGTACGATGCTATAAATGTAATGAGTTTGAATATTTTATAAATGATCGTCCAAAATGGAAGAAAAAGGAAGAAGTTAATCTATCCCAATACGAGGACAATGAACCAATGTTATTATAAAGCAATTTGGTTGATGAACAAAGATTGAAGATGTTCCTTAGACTATATTTAGTTTGAGGGGGAGTATTAGTAGTTAAACTAAATAAAGATTATTATGTCAAACTATAGCTTAATTATGTGTAAATATGTATGGGTCGTCGGATATTCTCATGGGTCAATAGGTAGTTAAAATACCCACCAATAACTGTCATAAACAGTGGGTATAAATACCCTTCGTAATCAACATTTGTATGCAATCAAAATTACATGTTTATATAAATTCTCTGTAATTAGTGTGTGATTTGATCTCTCCGACCAAAATTGGTCTCCCTATCGAATTCCGTTATTTTTAACCCTCATTATATGGTGTAATGAGCTGAAAAGAAACGCCCCATTTGTGGTGCACACATATAATGTATATATGTGTGGGCCCTCAAGGGACAAAAGTAAAAGTGCACTAATTTTAACGTTATTTCAATTATTTTGTGAAAATAACGTTAAAATCATTGGGATGATAAATTTTAAACGATAACTTTGAGCCGGGGACTCTTTCGGAGCAGCCTCTCTATCCCAATTGGGATAGGGGTAAGGTTTGTATCTATCCTTCCCCCCAGACCCTACTGAAAAGTGGGAATATACTGGGTAAGTTGTTGTTGTTGAGCTGAAAAGAGTCGTTAAACTTGGACACATATGCAACAGAAATAGCCGTTGGGCTCTGGAAAATTATATAAAAAAAACAATTTTCAAAAACCTATAAAATGCCACATTTCCAACTTTGACATTATATTCTCAACTCCAATGTATAGTCTTTCAAATTTTTCTAAAAATGTATTTATCATTTTCATCGTCAAATTCTTCATGGTGATAAGATTTTCATTAGTTATACTTGATCCTCGCAGTCAACAGGAAAATGTGTAATAGGTTCTATAATATGTTATGCTTAAAATAAACTAGTTTTTCAAGTTGTCAGCTTGAAAAGGGTGATTAAATTCACATTAATCAACTGATTATATTATAAAGAGTTAATTACACGGATGGTCCCTGTGGTTTACCCAGATTGCACGGATGGTCCCTAACTATCAGAAATTACACCGGTGGCCAAAAAGTTTGCAAAAACGTAACACGGATGGTCCCTGGAGTGGATGTCCGTTATCTTTTTCTGTTAAATGGATGTAAAAGGTCTAAAATACCCTTGTATCATAAACCCTTTATTTCACACACATGCATACACACAGTTATAACCTCTGCAACCACCACGGGCAACAACCACCACCGGCAACCTCTGCAACCTCCGGCAACCTCTGCAACCTCCGGCAACAACCACCACATCCGTTAATGACGAAACAGAAACACCTTCTTCGCCATCACCACCTGCACTTTATCTTCACCATCAGCACCTGCGCGAAGATCGAAAGCTCTGATGGAGACAACCGGTTTCCAAAACATAGGATTGATTCTGCCAAGGGATGTCACCGGAAACGGAATCACGGTTCCAACAAATTTCCCGTCGATTGTCACTAGAACCATCTTGAATTTGGAACCTTACAATTCAAGCACGATTTTGTAAGTGCTTTTAGGAATTGAATACTTGTAGTCTGCACATAAGATCCATCTTGAATTTTGAACCAAAATCCATCACAAATTGTTCCAGACACGGGGATTATTAGATCCGCCGGCGTTTCATACATATACGAATTGAAGATTGTATAACTCGATCAAGCCTTAATTGATCCTCAATTTCATAATTTTTCGCAGAGATTAGTTTTTTGCTCAGTGAAAGACCTTTAGATTCACTGGAAATAAACTACGCCAAAGGTGGTTTGTGGTGGTGGTTGCCAGAGGTGGTCGTCATCGGTGGTTGCCGGAGCTGGGTTGGAAGGGAAGAGAGGACTAGGTTAAAGTGGGTGGGGAGGGGTATTTTGGTCATTTTTAAAAATTTAACAGAAAAACTTAACAGACATCCAACCCAGGGACCATCCATGTTACGTTTTTGCAAACTTTTTGGCCACCGGTGTAATTTCTGATAGTTAGGGACCATCCGTGCAATCTGGGTAAACCACAGGGACCATCCGTGTAATTAACTCTATTATAAATGTATTGTATAGCTGAATTCTCGTGATGTTTTTGGTCTTGGTTTAATGTCCTCTATTGACATATATTATAATGAATATGGTTTATATTAGAGTAAATTGCACTTTTGGTCCTTTATGTTTATACAAAATTTCAGAGATAGTCCGTAATGTTTCAAAATATCAAAATCAGTCCTTTAAGTTTTCAAATGTTGCAAACTCGGTCCTTTCTCCATTAACGCCGTTAAGTATTAACAGAATAGGGGCATAAATGTCAAAAAAAATCATCACTTTTGGTCCTTTATGTTTACATAAATTTTCAGAGAAATGATCGAGTTTGCAACATTTGAAAACTTAAAGGACTGATTTTGACATTTTGAAACATTAAGGACTATTTCTGAAATTTTGTATAAACATAAAGGATCGAGTTTGCAACATTTGAAAACTTAAAGGACTGATTTTGACATTTTGAAACATTAAGGATTATCTCTGAAATTTTGTGTAAACATAAAGGACCAAAAGTGCAATTTACTCTTTATATTAATTTCTGTGATGTTTACTTGTGATTGTGGCTTCACATATGGAGAAAGAGAAGATGAATTTAAGTGATTTGATATCTATTTATGCGAGACTAGACTCGACCCTCGTCCTTATCGCAACTTTTGTCTTACCTTCTCATAACTTCTATACTTGATAAAAGTAGATGTGGAAGTTAATTCTTGATTAAAACATAAAGAGTTAATTACATAAAAGGTCCCTGTGATTTAGCCATATTTCACAAAAGGTCCCAACCTTTGAGAAATTACAAGAAATGTCTAATACTTTAGACACGGATAACAAAAAAGGTCCCCATTTTAACAAAAAATGTCATTAAAGGTCCCTACTTCAGGGACCTTTTTTGTTAAAGTATGGACATTTTTTGTTGAAATAAGGACCTTTTTTTGTAAAAGCAGGGACCTTTTTTGTATTTTTTCAAAGGTTGGGACCTTTTGTGAAATATGGCTAAATCACAGTGACCTTTTATGTACTTAACTCAAACATAAAACTTGATCCAAAATTAGTTGAAAACTTCAGTGATTTTCGTTTTTCTTGACTAACATTAGTAATAAAACCCAACCCAACCTAACCTAACCTGATCCAACCAGAGAATTCTAGAAACCATTCAGTTGGTACTAAACATCAATACCCAAGTGGAAAAAACACATGGCTCCATACATAGTTGAAATCCTTTTATCATTTGTATTTCATAATTGCTATAGAACACATTTAATACTAGGTATATTACAACATATACTACTATACTAATTAGACAAAGGCAAGCATGCTATAATGTGCCCATAAGTGCAGAAACATCACACATGTTTATGTTGGACATGTTTTTGATGTGTTTTTTTTGTGATTCACGTGATAATTATTGGATTCGTTTGCATCAATAAATATCAAACACCAGTGGGCTTCAGTGAAACATCATAGTGGATAGGTTTTCACCTAAACCGGTTTTGACCATCCGTTGACCAAACCAAATAGGTTCTCAAACCGAACCGGTTTGGAGAAAAAAACAGGTTTGTGCAACTCTAATGGTGGTAGGAGCCTACCGGGTTACCCAACAAAATAAGAGAACTGTTAATACTTTGTTGATTCTAAACATCCGTCATGGAGATTTTGTAACGAAATCTTTGAATACAATATGAAAAAAATCCAAAATGAAAAGAAAGATTCTAATGGTCGAAAGATTTCCCTTAAATGGTTAGTGAAAATGAGGAAACAGGGAGATTGTTTCTGCTTATATAATTAACGTCTATTTAAGTCTCGTATATGCATTTTGTTGGTATGAATCTACAGAGGATTCCAGATGATCATTGTCAAGATCCTAGCGTACCAGGTACATTCTGCAGATAAACTTGTACCTAAGAAACAGAGGGTCATCATTTTGATTCTGTGTGTGACTAGGTTGCCACTTTATTTACCAAGAAGGGCTACAATCTCAATGATAACTCGAGAAAAATGGTGCAAGCCATTTGCTGTGAGCCTGTGACTTCAGTGATATTAGCCCCAAATGAGCGGTTTCTGATCGGTCATTGATAATTTGATTACGCTGTATGATTTGAGGCTAAAACTTAGGCCTTGTATGTTTTTTTTTTGTAAAACGTCTGCGAAACCTCTTATGTCTGCGTCGCGCAGACCACACGTAGACGTTGGCGTCTGCAGACCGTTTTTTTCGAAGACGTTTCATTAAAAATCTTCTGCGTGAGGTCTTCTTGCTGAAGATGTGGACCAACCACTTCTAAGGTCTTCTAAGGTCTGCAGAGACTACCCACCACCACCGGCCACTACCTCCCATCACCGCCGGCCGCCACCTCCGACCGCCAACACCGCCCACCCCCGCCGCCCGCCGCTGTCGGCCACCACCTCCCGCCACCGCCGGCCACCAACACTGCCCACCCTCGCCACACACCGCCGCCGCCCACCCCCACCTTCGGCCACCCCCGCCGCTGGTCACCACCGTCGGCCACCCCCATCACCCCCACCGTACACCATCACCAATTTATTTTAAGAGTTAGCAGACGTTAAAAACACAAACATTCTTCTTCTTGCAGACTGCAGACAATTGGTCCACCTCTTCTTCTAAAGATGTCTGCAGATGTGGTCCGCAGACTGTAGACATTTTACCTCTTAAAAAACAAACACCGCCTTAGAAAATAGGGAGCGGAAAACGCATGATAGATTTACTATTCTCACAAAAAAATAAATAAACAAAAATAAAAATATTAAAAAAAACTTTTACATATATATCATTTTTTTTTAAATTTGAAAGCCTTGTTTTTTTAGGTGGGCTCATGCTACTAGCCTACTAAGACCGTGCGTACCCGTGGCCCCGCCCACGTCTGCAGGGTGCCACCCTTCCGCGGCCATAAGCGGGAACACCGCCACCCCCTATAGCGACCCCCACCAGAACACTCTTCACGGCCTCCGCTCCCCGTGCCCACCCCCTCTCTTCTCATTGGTCCATTCAAATTCAATGGCCCCCTCTTTGATTTAAGCCATTGAACGGCTATTTTAAAAAAAAATTCAAACTTTATATAAACCTCTCATTCCAACCATTTTACACACACTCATTTTCATTCAAACTATCTCTATTTTTATACAATTAATTTTTATAAAAATGTCATCATCTTTTTTGGTGTTTTCATCATTCTATTCATCTTCTGATAGCGAGGGTACGGGTTTTTTTATCTCGTCGTTGGTACGAGGTTTTTTATCTCGATTAGCTTGTTTGTACCGGATAAAGACGAACCACCATCTCCTTTTGACATTGATGACCCGCGAAGAGATAACCAAATTTTTGCATTGCGAAACAGAAGCATTCACGAGTTGTTAAAAGCCGATCTGGTCGAACATCTCGGAAGGGATCGCACCGATATTGTTGTTCGTAACTTCTAAGGCGATTAGTATGTTTTTAATATGTTTATGTTTTTTTTAATATAATGTGTGTTTTTTTGTAAAATATTGAATTATTTTAAATTAATGTAATGTTTTTATTTATTTTTAATGTTGATGATGTGGAGTAGTGGGGAAGGGTTTTCAGTGGGTGATGACGTGGCTAGAAATTTCAATGATCGTAAAAGTCAGATCAAGTCACGAAGCATATTGTTAAGTTAAGCACATAATGTGTTGTGTGAAACTAGTGCAGTGTCTATTATGGAGCAGTGGCTATAGTCTAAGTTCACTACATGCAAACCTAGTTCCCTATAACCAAGGCTCTGATACCAGTCTGTCACACCCCCAAATTCCCACTCGTGGTGTCAGTCCACGTGGGTGTGACGTGGCCAGGATCACAGCTCAAGGTCATATAGAACGACTCTATATGAGTTAACTCAACCATACAGTTTGTAAAATAAGAACTAACTTCATAAGATTAGCAGCGGAAAAGTTCATCATTAAAGCAGCGGAACTAAGAAATCAGAACTACCTTGTTAACATTGTTTAAAATGATAAAAATCAAAACATAAGCCTAGGATTTGAGTCTATATGTATGCAGACTCTCTTGTGCATCTCCATGTGCATCCTAGCTCGTGTTGTTCAGTTACCTGAGAATACATGCTAAAATGTGTCAACATAAAGTTGGTGAGTGTAATAGGGTTAAGTATTGGAAAGCAGTAAAACAGTTATATATACTGGGTATGTTATATAGTTTTGTTGGATCTACGATCCGTGGAGTGTGTCATGTCATCTTACCGAAACTCGACTGTTTCTATTTGCCTCTGCGGGTCATCGCGGAACCCGACATCAACATCGATATTACACTCGTTATGACCGCAGTCAACGTTGTTTCCGAGTGGGGCTAGTCAAACCCAGTAGTACTACGTAATAACGACTCGTTTGTACACAACTAACGGTAAGGGTGGAGAGGACTTTTTGCGATAATAGTACACTCAAAATAGTTTTGCGACATACCAGTCATATATCTAAAACAGTTGCATAGCATTCTCACCCCAAAAGATTAGTAAAACAGTTAAGAGTAAAAGTGGGGCTGTAAACTCACCTGAGTTTAGTGATGCGTTTGCTCAATAGCGTAGTGTAGCTCGCCGGCTAGTAATCACCTATATCATGTAGGTGTTATGAGTTCGTATTTGCGTATGTGGGTCTCACCGGACCGTGTTAGTGTTCAACGACACTAAGTGGTTATGTGGGTCGAGTTGACCGTGTTTGACCGTATCGATCGTGTTTGACCTAACGACCCGTTGGTGACGGTTTTGGATCAAGTGCTCGTGTAATGTGCGATTTAGTGTCGCGTGAAGTGTACGGATACCAAAAATCATTCCTATGAGGAAACTTACTATTTATGATAAGTTTCTATTTTAGGAAAGTTTCCATATTTGGCAAGTCATGCATAAAATTATATTCCGATCATTCTAACATGCATATTTATCCAAAGTGAGCATGTTATCACATAGCACATAGTTACTGATCGATGTGTCGTAGGTCAATCAAAAACAATTTATAATTAAGAACTTAGCTACCTTTGACTATAGCAAGGGCAAGTAAGGTCGTCTCCACAGGGAATCAGTGGAAAGTGCTAATTGTCACTACAAACTAATTAATCTAAGAAAAATGAAAACTTGATTGAATTGGATTAAGAGAATTGTTTAAAAGAAACAAACTTTAACTTTTGATTTGAAAGCAATTAATGAAAAAGGTAATCACTTCCGGTTTTTAGGTTGCAAGATCCACAATAAATGTAAGTTAACATAGGTTAAAATCATATAACATTGATGTTGTCAATCAATTCGATTAAAGTGATAAAGATGGAACAAACGTTTAAGACTTGCTCATTCACAAAATTACCAATAGACATACACAACACATCACACAAATACCAATGAGTAAACGATGCAAGAAAACCGAATCACTGATGGTAACGCATAATATGAAAACATAAATCTATTGTTTAAATCAACCAAAAAGAAATCGTATCAAGTTTACAATCAAAAACCTAGATTCAACATTCAAACATTGTTTCACTTACAACCCTAATCAACCGGAAGCGATTACGAAGAAACTAGCCTTGCCTCATCGCTATTTGATCTTCGATTGTTGATTCCATTGATGAATTCTTGGATTGAATCTTGATTTGGAGGATTGGATCCACTCAAAAACCTTCAATTTTCGTCCCCAAATGGCCCCAAAAACCTTAACTTTCGACTTGGATGGATTCTGGCTTGAAAATAGGCAAAATAGGGTTAAAATCCCGTTTTCCGTGTTTTGGGCGTAGCCTACGCCCAATTTGGGCGTAGCCTACGCTGGGCCACACGGAACGGTGAACTTTTTCTGTCAACGCTGAATTTTTGGGCGTAGCCTACGCTGGGCGTAGCCTACGCTGACCTGGGCGTAGCCTACGCTGACCTGGGCGTAGCCTACGCCCAGTCTGATCTCACCAACAGCTTCGTCTCGTCGAGAAACTCGGTTTTCATATATTATAGCTTCCGTAACTCTTCCTCTAGCTCAAGATATGCGCTTCCGAAGTTTTGAGCTTTTCTCGACAGTTTCTAATCCGTCTGTGCATCTTTTCACCTCGTTACCACCCCCGGGCATCCCTCTAATGTGTTTTTACCTGCAATTCACAATTGTATATCAAAGTATCATCATTCCACATAAAATGCCCATAAAAACACAACTTTAAACTGTTAAAGAGCATGAAAATCAAACACACATCACATCCCCACACTTATGTTTTGCTTGTCCCAAGCAAAGTCCTTTACACACGATAACAAATGATTCAACAAAAACAATTGCTTAAACATCTCATTACCGGTTAATAGCAAAACTTCAAAACCACACCTAATTCCCAAGACTTACAACGTGCAATAGATTTACATCCCAACAAGCAATATTACAAATTTGACAAGGAAATCTCTAATCAAGGACACTTAGCTTCAAATGGTTCACATGCACACATTCACACCTCTCACAACGAACACTCCACTCGGCTTTGTATCGGAACTAGCAATGATGCACTAGTATTTCTGAACTCTCAATCCAATAATGATGCATCGTTATCATAAGCTTGCAAAGTAATCAAATCTCCACCATTATGCACAAAGTATACACAAATCAAGAGGTCTTTCAAGGTTGTAATGTTGGCTAAGGCTAAGGTATGGAAAAGGAGTGTAAGTGGCTAAAACATGCAAAATCCAAGCTAAGTTCACACAAACAACTACTACACATAATCACTAGGGTAAGTTGTACCCTTATTGGATTACTTTTTATTTGTAAACACTACTAACATCACTATGAACAATTTTTTTTTTCCTTTTTTTTTTTTGTTTTTTTTTTGTTTTTTTTTAATACGAAAACATAAACACTACTTAACTTGGATTCACCACATGGGTTTAAACTAAAATGGCTATAAAAGCTTATTTTGGCTAATGGAATGGGTTTGGTTTAACAAAGGAATGGGTAATTGGCTCAAAAATGGTGACTAGGGGATTTTGTCAAGGGTTGGTGAAATAAAAACACAAGGTTAAAACAAGGGGTTATCCTAATGCCTCTGTCACTTTTGTGCACACTTTGGCTCATGGTCTTAACATGTATTAACTATGCAAGTTCTGAAATGACAACAACATTATGGTAATCACACATCAAATGAATTTGAGCATTCAATTGTACATCTATTTCATGCTCTACATAGGCTCAAATTCTCACAAAAACGATGGTAACGGGTTTCGGATGTAAAGCATGTATGTTCATCCACTATCTAGCCTTGTATCCTTAATTGAGACCTACCTACCAAATTTTCCTACAACTTGCTAAGAAAACTTTATTCCGCAACTTAAAGAACTAGGCATAATTAGGAAGTTACACATATACACCGGTTAAAGACGCATTCACATTTTTCTTTGACAAAAAATTTGTTTTTCGTGCACAAAAAGATATCTTTTGGAACAAGTTTGCAAATTTTTTCAAAGTTTCCCTCATCCCCACACTTAAACCTTACATTGTCCCCAATGTAAATTTGTCACTAAATATGAGTGTGAAATGAGTATGATGCGTTGATTTACCCAAATGCCCCCTTCAAATTCCCTTTGCACTCCATTTCAACCTTAAATTTCTTACGACCATCATTCAACAACTTAAACAATACATCACCAAGCAAACACAAGCAACAATTGTCAAACATAGTTCAAAAAAAACAATTATGAAAGCATGAAAAGAGCACGTGGACCTGATAAGTTATGCACACATGATTGGCAACCCTTGGATTTTATTGCTTCATCCCGAGGCACATGATGAATATGTCAACTTGAAAGCCCATAGTTCTTCCCCACACTTGAGTGTTTGAACAGGGTAATTAAACCTATGCAACACAAAAATAAATAAAACAAGAAAAATGACACACAAACAAAACCTAACTCACTTTCCTAGGAATCACGATTGCATTTAGCATATGCAACAAGCCTTTTAAATCCCTCGGTAGCCCGAGTGAACGAGTGAAGTCTCGTGAGGGTTTCTAGCGAACACACCCACAAAGTTCAATGGGTTGCCTCCCAAAAAGCGCTAAGTTTTAGGTCTTCAGCCAGACCGTACTTCATTTATTACTTATGGTGGTCGAATTGAACACTTTCCTCCCGAGTTACCAACATAGGCTCGATGATCAATGCCTCGTATCCATATTTCTGATCTAATGAATAATGTGTATGTTAAATAACCATAAGATGGTATCAATGCACATTTTCCTGCTGAGTTTCCACTGTATGCTCGGTACTCAACATGCCATACCCAAGTTTCTTTCTTCGTAATCGACACGTTTGCTGCATCAATATGGACCTTCTTTTGAATAAAGTATCTCAAGTCCTCCATTGTTACATTATTTTTCTTTAAACCTAAACCATCATCCTCAACAATATTTATTGGAATGGTTACTTTAGGATATTGGTTTGGATAAGTTGAGGGTGTCTTATTCAATGGTTCCACATGAGGTGGCATGTTTTCAATCTGATTTACGCATCCCCTATATTGCTCCACAAGGTCAGTAATATCATTTACTTCATCATCAAACATGAACGGTGTCAGTGCCACTTCTTTAAAAACTGGGGGAATGTTGGTGGTATTATTATCAACGATCGTTTCTAATGCTTTTATTCGTGCCAATTCTTCAACTAGATGACCAACCTTATTGAACAACTCACTTATGGTTTTATCTCTGGCCTCATTCTCCTTTTTCATGTCTTTTAGTGCTTCCAAGATAGAACAACGTTGGATATTTCCCAATTTACCACCAAAGGATCCGTTTTCTTGATTACTAGGATGTTGTTGTTGAATTTGTTGCGAGTAACTTCTTGAACACAATTGTTGTTGTCTTTGTTGGTAACCATTTTGATTGTAATAACCCCTATGATAATTGCTATGATCGTGATCTTGAGTATCCCTGTATGCCGAATTAGAGTAGTCATAATCATATTCCTCCTGGTAGACTAGGCTCGGTTCCATCTCTAGTTCATAATTGTTGTACTCCCAATCTTGCCTGAATTTGCAAACCCTGGTTTCCTCCTCGGGATGATATTTATGTTGATAAGAGTATCCTTGATAACCATCTTTTGAATGGTAGTATTCTTGAGGGCAAGGGAAATGTGGTTCATAGTTCAGATAAAATGAACCTGAATAAACATCATCTTTATAATTTGCCATCATACATCCTTGCATTATAATGCTATCATTTTCACATTCCCGATATGCTTCGTATCTTCTTAAGAACACGGGACAGTCTTCTATCCAATGAGAATTACTCCCGCAACACATACATGGATCATCATCAACATCCCAATTCATGATGATATCAAATTTCTAGAGATTCTACAATGCTTGCAAAAATTACCTGCATACCACAAAAAAGACTACCTCGTGCAATTCTGAACAACAAACAAAACAAAGCAAAAAAAAAAAAATAATAACAAAAAATCTATTCTTTTTGTGTTTTTATGTTTTTGAAAAGAAAATGCAACTAAAATTATACTTAAACTACAACTAAACTAAAAACTAGCACTTTGCGCGTTGATTCCCCAGCAACGGCGCCATTTTGATCGATGTGTCGTAGGTCAATTAAAAAAAATTTATAAATAGGGACTTAACTACCTTTGACTATAGCAAGGGCAAGTAAGGTCGTCTCCACAGGGAATCAGTGGAAAGTGCTAATTGTCACTACAAACTAATTAATCTAAGAAAAATGAAAACTTGATTGAATTGGATTAAGAGAATTGTTTAAAAGAAACAAACTTTAACTTTTGATTTGAAAGCAATTAATGAAAAAGGTAATCACTTCCGGTTTTTAGGTTGCAAGATCCACAATAAATGTAAGTTAACATAGGTTAAAATCATATAACATTGATGTTGTCAATCAATTCGATTAAAGTGATAAAGATGGAACAAACGTTTAAGACTTGCTCATTCACAAAATTACCAATAGACATACACAACACATCACACAAATACCAATGAGTAAACGATGCAAGAAAACCGAATCACTGATGGTAACGCATAATATGAAAACATAAATCTATTGTTTAAATCAACCAAAAAGAAATCGTATCAAGTTTACAATCAAAAACCTAGATTCAACATTCAAACATTGTTTCACTTACAACCCTAATCAACCGGAAGCGATTACGAAGAAACTAGCCTTGCCTCATCGCTATTTGATCTTCGATTGTTGATTCCATTGATGAATTCTTGGATGAATCTTGATTTGGAGGATTGGATCCACTCAAAAACCTTCAATTTTCGTCCCCAAATGGCCCCAAAAACCTTAACTTTCGACTTGGATGGATTCTGGCTTGAAAATAGGCAAAATAGGGTTAAAATCCCGTTTTCCGTGTTTTGGGCGTAGCCTACGCCCAATTTGGGCGTAGCCTACGCTGGGCCACACGGAACGGTGAACTTTTTCTGTCAACGCTGAATTTTTGGGCGTAGCCTACGCTGGGCGTAGCCTACGCTGACCTGGGCGTAGCCTACGCCCAGTCTGATCTCACCAACAGCTTCGTCTCGTCGAGAAACTCGGTTTTCATATATTATAGCTTTCGTAACTCTTCCTCTAGCTCAAGATATGCGCTTCCGAAGTTTTGAGCTTTTCTCGACAGTTTCTGATCCGTCTGTGCATCTTTTCACCTCGTTACCACCCCCGGGCATCCCTCTAATGTGTTTTTACCTGCAATTCACAATTGTATATCAAAGTATCATCATTCCACATAAAATGCCCATAAAAACACAACTTTAAACTGTTAAAGAGCATGAAAATCAGACACACATCAGTTACACATAGCCGGTTTAACATAGTTTGCGCGTAAAAGTTTCCATATTTAGAAAGTGCGCACAAACAAGCATATTCCACCAAATTTAACTACTAATATCATTTAACATTGTTATCCTAGTCATAATTAGCCATTTAATCATAACCGTTATGTCTAGCATGCTCCTACTTTCAATTTCGCGAAATAAAGTTACTATCTTTAGTAACTTATAGAAATAACCATAATCAAGTCTCCCAATCAACATAATTCTTTCAATATCATCACTAAATCACTAAATAAGCATCTTAGACTCAATACATTATCATTTTCATCAACCATATGAAATCTTGTGATAAAAAGTTACTATTTATAGTAACATTTATAAAAATCATCCTTTTGACAATTCTACACATTCCTATTCATCAAACAATCATCATTTAACTTCTAAACATCATTTTTAATCATAACATATGGATCTAAACATGCAAATGTAGTCGTTTCATCAAAAATACCCATTTTGTAACATAAAAGTTACCATATTTAGAAATAATCATCAAATGACCATATATGACATCATTAACCATTCTACATCATGTAGAACATCATCAATATCATAGCTAGCAACATTTCAATATCAAAAATTACTTATATCATCATGGATCATTCATGCATGTACTTAAAAGTACCCATTTCATGATAAAATCAACGAATAGCCATTAAATCTTAATAACATCACCATAGATCATCATCATGTTACCAAATCAGTAATAAACACATTCAATAACTGATTAACAACATCAAAAATTCGTGATTAAAGTGGTGGTGGTGATGCATGTGGCCTAAAGGGCTTGCATGTGTGCCTAGTGATGATTTTGAGCAAGGTTGAACATAGAACTACCTTAATTGTAACATCAGTGCCGGACACGTGCCGGAACAGTGATCGTAACAGTAAACATGTACAGTGATTCAGGTACACCTTTCGTTAAACTATGTTTAGACTATTTATACATTTGATTATCATGAAACTATTATACGATTGTCTGAATTTGACTAAAACCTTAGGGTTTAACAGTCTGAAACATGTCAGACAACACAGTGTTGAAATATAAATACTTGATGTGATATTAGTTTACATAAACGTATGTGAGGTGGAACAAAACAAAATCTTTACGGTTATTGTTGCGGAATACTAAACAGACGAGTTATTCGTATAGGTGACGATCTGTACGAATAATTCTGATAGTTTAACGTTCTGAAACAATGACTTAACAGTAGAAAACAAGAATCAGAAAGCCAAACCATCGACGTGTTCGTTTGAATGACGATCCGAACGAATACGCGCGATGGCGACGCGATCTGACGAAACGAAAACGTATAACGATTCGATCGATAATAATCCCAAGGAAATAAAATATTTCCTATTTTACAATTTTGAAACTCATCATAAAATATTATTAAACGAAACTATTTTTCTTAAATTCGCGAATAAATTAATAAAACGCGTAAAATTTTATAATTCGATATTTTAATTGTACGCAACGATATTTAATATAATTCCTAAAAATATGTATAATTTTGTCATCCTAAAATAATTATTTTTATTTTGTTTACGAAAAACGCGCGTAACGTGCCGGATACGCGACAAAACCGTGAACCGAGCAACCGAAATGAACCCAAACACGACTCGGAGTATAAATACTCTAAATGACCCCATTAAATCATTTTTATCATCTTCAACCTCTCTCCTCTCTCAATTTCCGGCTACAACCACTTCCCCCATTTCAACACCTTCAAACTAGCATAACCCTCTCATTTCTTAACGAAAATCGGTGATTCTTGCGCCCACGTGAAGCCCTTGACGAGCTCTACAAGAAAGTACAACGGATCTAAGCTGTTAGCCAGCCACATTCGAGGTATGAGTCAAAGAAAATCACTGAAATTAGGGTTTTAATACCCTTAGTCGACCACTCTCAAAACAGCCTTAAAACCAGACCTCATCGATATTATATCCTTCTACGAACACCCTATGAGATGATGTGAGCCAGTAGCTTGGTAGGGACGATTTGAAACAACAAGGTTTGATGAAGAAGACGGTGAACAAGGCAAGGTTCGCGAGATCCAGGAGCTGGGCGACCTAGGGGCGAACCCTATAGGGTCTCCCGAACCCACACACCTAGGGACGAACCCTCTTGAGGACAACGAACCTCGGTTACCCCCACCGAACCCTAGTACAGCCCTGAACTACGAACCTTAGGGCTGCGAACCATATTCAGCAGCCACGAACCCTTGATGTCACCACATGGTCTTAGCCGAACCCTTCACGAGCCCATGCACTGCCGCGAACCTTTGCTGCGTACATGGAGAACCCTCCTGCAACCAACGAACCAGGCAGCGAACCATACTTGTGTTGGTCGAACCAACAACAACAGCCGAAACCTTTGTTTTTGCAGGAGCCGAACTTTTTTATGACTACTGGCCGAACCATTGGGTAGCTTTGTCTCCAACGAACCATGCAAAGTGTCCAGGACCGAACCTTCTCTTAATCTAAAATAAGGGTTCGCTGCCAAAGGAAAACCTTTTCTGTTCGAATTGTTGAACAGGCCGAACAGCAGGCCCAATATCATTTCATAAGGCCCAGCAACATTTCTCAGCCCACATGCACCATTTCGGCCCAATCCCTTTTAATCAGCCATATGCGATTTCAGCTGGGTCCAAACTCCCTTCGAGCCAGAAACATTAATGCAGCCCAATACCTGTTCTTTCTTGATCCAAGATAAACGGCCCAAGAGAATGTATTAAGCCCAAATGTGTTGTGAGTTGGCCCAACAACCTATCATTCGGCCCAGTAGAATTATTTTGATTCAACTACTTTGGCTCATGCTAACTTGTTGATCGGTCCACGTTTTAAATAAAACCATGTGGCTCATGCAATTCACCCGACCCATTGTTTTGCCTAAGCCCAATTATTTGGCCTAGTAGTTGGCCTACGGCCACTACTTAGCTCATGATTCCTAGCTTGGCCCAAGCTCTCTTTCTCGGCCCAAAGATCAATTCCATTTGGCCCAATTAAAATGCTAGGCCCATCTATGTTGGCCCACATTAATCATTTGATCCAACGAAAGGCCCACAAGGTTTAAGTAACAACGAATATGAAATATGTGATAACATGCTAAATTGAATTTTCATTAAAACTAAAAACCTAAGCTTTCATATTTGGAAAACTCATTTATCACTATGGAGATTCAAATGAAATGAAAGATTTTGTTAGCAAAGGAAGGTTAATTTAAATCTTGTGGGAAATTGAAGTCACAACAAAGACATTTAACTAAGGGTCAAGTGAATATCGAAACACAAAGTGTTAGCCAACTTTAGGGCTAACACTAATGCTTATATATGCACAAATCAATCCAACATAAACTCATAAGTTACAATACTATGAAATCAATTCAGGATCGTGAATCTCATAACAAGATCAAACAAAGAGCGAGCGTATTCTTGCTTTACATAGTCAACTACTACGGACATAAGGTGAGTTCATTGTCCCCTTTCAAACTTATTTGTTTTACTTCGGGACTGAGAAGCATGTTAAACATTTTTACTGAAATGTTATTTAATGCTTTAAAACATAATCATGATTACTTATGATTGAAACCTTTACTTTAAGCTAGATGCTTAAAATCAATTGTTGGTTACTTGATACCATTACATGATACTTGATGCAAATACATGAGACTTGATACAATTACATGAGACTTGATGCAAATACATGGGACTTGATACAATTACATGTGACATGATACAAATACATGATACTTGATTCAATTACATGAGATGTGATTCAATTACATGAGACATGATACAAATACATGATACTTGATTCAATTACATGAGACTTGATACTATTACATGAGACTTGATACTATTACATGAGATATGATGTTTGGAAACTATTACATGCTACTAGGCCATCATACATGTATCTAACCATAGTCTACGTAATTGCTAAACGTCTGGTATTCCAGAGCTTGTACCTATGGGGTGAGATACATGTAATAACATAAACATAATGATACTCAGCTATTACCTGGTTATAAGAGACATGTAATTGCTAGACTTCTGGATATTCCAGAGCTTTTGTCGGCTTATATGAGGTATGTAAAGGCTAAACATGAAAGTATCGATTCTAAGCTATTACCTGGTTATAAGGGACACGTAATTGCTAGACTTCTGGATATTCCAGAGCTTGTGTCGGCTTATATGAGGTATGTAAATGCTAAACATATACGTAACGTTACGGGGCTATTACCTGGTTATAAGGGACATGTAATTGCTAGACTTCTGGATATTCCAGAGCTTTTGTCGGCTTATAAGAGGTATGTAAAGGCTAAACATGAACCTATTGAATGCTAAGCTATTATCTATATAAGAGACATGTAATTGCTAAACTTCTGGTATTCCAGAGCTTTTGTCTGCTTATAGTAGATATGTAATTGCTAAACTATGTGTGTATGAATCTATGATGATTGAAAAACATGATGCGAAACTAACACTTATGAATACAAAAGACATGAAAACTTTGAAACAGATAACCAAAGCTTTGATGAGGATTGTATGGATTGGTAGGTAAAATGCTTAATTATTATTAATAACAATGTCATATCCGGGTTAGTATGTGGTGGGATGTTGGCTAGGGCTTGTTCCCTTACATATGCCCTATATATAAGCATACCGACTTGGATATTACAGGTGGAGTTAATAAGGTTAAGGTTTTACCGAAAGAGGTTTGTGAAACTATTTTAAACTTATAAACTTTATGAACTCACCAACCGTTGTGTTGACTTGATCTTTTTACATACTTTCTCAGGTGAAGAACAGGTTTAAGCATAAGCTCTTGGATTTACATACTAGGATGCCCAGATAGAGGACCTAGTAGACTTTTGGAAAGCACAACTTTGGTTGATGACACATATTACTTTTGATATCTTGTACATATACAAGATATATACATTATTCTTTTGGTTAGGTTTACTTAGTTAAATTGCAGAACATTGCTATTGTAATTTAACTTTGTAATCCTATATATCATTTGATTGTGCTTTAGATATTCTTAAACGTTGATGCTATGTAAACAATCTGATCATCATGATTATCAACCACGATATCACGCCCCGAGAACCTTCCGCCCGACGGGGAATCCGATCCAACCCCGCCGGCTCGGGGTGTGACATTAATAGTCTTCAAATCCGTGGAATGTAATCTGAGATTGATGGTTAGAAACTCCAGGACCTGCTGGTGAAGCCTCCTTGTCGAAGTGTGAAGAGTAGAGATGATGGATGGACCTCCAAGTGCTTCTCTTTAGTTCCAAATCCTTCAAAGGTCTTCCAATGGCCTCCCAATATGTCTTTGATGGTGTCACAGAGTGATAATGGCCGCACAAGGTGTTTTCAGTCGAGAGGTTTGAAGTAGGATAGCCAGAAATGATTAATCTTGGTTATATAAAGATTCTGCGCAACTAGGGTCGTCGCGTACCGCGGCACCGCCCAAAAAGAATCATCGCGTACCGCGATGATTAAAATAATCATTCGGTTCCCGAAACACGCCCCGTATCGCGATAGTGGAAGTTGATCGGTCGTCGCGTACCGCGACGCTTTTCGGAGAATTCAAATTCTCCCGCCCAGGCTTCGCATACCACGAAAGCCCAATTGGGTGCCCATCGCGTACCGCGGTGGGTCCCGCTGAGCCCAATAAGCCCATCTTCATAGTTTTGAAGCGAATTTATCGTATTCCTCGAATACGATCATCGTTTCTCGACAATTAAGCGTTGTTCTACTAACTCAGGTTCTCTGGAACCTAATTGTGCAGTGAAAGTGTACTGTGGTTTGATTCGTTCACCAACGTTCGTCATTCAAGACACGTGCAAGTTTCGTGCGATAATTCATCGAATTATCAGTGTGTTTGGTCTGTTGCGCCACGTGTCACACTAAATACAATATTCTAGTGCCACGTATGAAATAATAATACACATTATTATTAAAATAAAATAAATGCTGACCTGGAAATTGCGAGGTGTCACATCATCCCCTAGTTAATAGGAATTTCGTCCCGAAATTCAGTTCGTGTTGTCGGTGTTTGGCTAGTTTGTGAACAAGTGAAGATATTTCCCATCATTTGGTCCTATCGTTTCCATGTAAAATTTTGTTTCACATCTCAAGCTTCATCGTACCTTGTCTATCGGTATATGACTAAGTCAGAACTTCTTGACTTTTTGCTCCATAACCCCTATTGATTCCTCAACGAAATGCGTTTTGCTCATTGACTCTCATTTCCCCTAGGGGAATAGCAAGCGTTTCGCCGATTGTTGCCATTCGTTTTCGTATTTGCACGATTTTCTTGATCACTTCGTGCACAAACTCGGGGCTTGTTAGTTGGCTTCGACAGCTTCCGTTCAACAAATGAATGATTGACACTTACGTCCCGAGTGTGCTTCGAATGTTGCAGTTTGTATACTTGTTGTACGGGAACTTAACTAACGATAAGCGAGTCTCCCCGCTGTTGTCGAAGTCATTGACACGTGCTCGAAGTGCGTTTTCCAATGTCTGTATAGTTCGTTTGCTCTGCCCATCAGTTTGCGGATGGTAACGGTTCTCATATCCAAATCTCGTGCCCAATGTCTGATGCTAGAGTTTCTAGAAACGTGACGTAAATCAGCGGTCATAGTTAGGGATGATCAAGATTGATACTACACGTCGAGTGACCATTTCCTTTCAGCCTCCCTGATGGGTAGAAAGTGTTAGTCGATCAACAATTACTCAAACAGTATCGCAACCACTTGCCATCCTTGGCAGTTTAGTTAGTAGGTCCATAGGAATCTACTCCCATTTCCACATTGGATTCTTGGGTTGTTGAAATAGCCCTGATGGCTTTTGGTATTCAATCTTGACCTTTGAGCACGTTAAACACTTACCCGCGTAAGTTGTTAATTTTGCCTTCTCGTTCGGCCACCGATGGGTCGTCTTTAGGTCATCGTACATTCCTCAGAGACCGGATGTAGAGAATGTTGGCTCCTTTGGGCTTCATTCATCACTACGCCTCTCAGTCCTCCGTAGTGCGGAATCCAGTTCCGGTCCATAAGATAGTAGGTTACATCGGCCTTTCCGTCTGTTTATCCATGCCACGCAGGGATAAATGAGTGAGGTCCTTGACCTTCAGAGATTCCTGTTGTGCAGTTTGGATTCTGATTGGGTAGTCCCGAGTGGATCGTAAGTTGTGGTGCACGTACGCTCTTGGTCGTTCCTTTTCGGCTCATCGTGTCAGCTACTACGTTAGTTTTACTAGCGTGGTACTTGCTAGTACAATCATAATTGCCTATCAGTTAGTCCCATCTGAGTTGTCTCATGTTCAGTCCCTTCTGGTCGAAGGTGTGTTGCAGTCTCTTATGATTGGTGAATATCGTGCATTTCGTGTCGGATAGGTAATATCACTAAATCTTCTATGTGAATGCCTTGGCTCACTTACCAAATCAGGGGTTGTGTAATTCTTCTTGAGCACCTTTAGTTGTCGTGGCATGTTAGCTAAAATCTTTTTGTGTCGTATCAACATGCAGCCGAGTCCTTGTTCGGGAGTGCCATAATACTCCATGAAGTCATCGCATCCTTTTGGTAGGGGTAAGATTGGTGCACTACGCAACTTCTGCTTTAAAAGGGTCGAAGGCAGATCTTTGTTTCCCTTTTCATTCGAATTTCTTATCTTTATGCGTCAAGAAGTTAATGATTGTGCGGTCTTCGAAAGTCCTTCGATAAACCGCCTGTCGAAAAAAAATGGCTACAATTCGGTTGGAGTCTTGAGTGTTTCTCCTTTCTTAATGATTTACATCTTGGCTAGGTATACATGTATTCCTTTCCTGTTATCCACGTGTCCAAGAAGGTTGACTTCGCGAATCCAGAAATCGCATTTAGAGAATTTCGCGTATAGTTGTTCAGTCTTCGGTGGCTCCAAGACAAGTCTCGATTGTTCAGCTATTTCTCCTGGTTCTTGGAGTAAATCAGGATATCGACAATAAGTACTATCACGAATTTATCGAGTCATGGTTTGCACACTTGATTCATAAGGTCCATGAATACGGCTGGTGCGTTGGTCAGTCCGAAGGGCATGACCAAACATTCGTAATGTCAATCTTGTGTCCTAAAGGTTGTCTTAGGAATGTCCTTTTCTTGTATCCTCGTTGGATGGTAATCGGATCTCAAAACGATCTTCGGGTAATAGGTTGACCCTTACAACTAGTCTAACAAATCGTCCATTCGTGATAATGGTATCGATTCCTGTTTGTCACCTTGCTTAACTCCCGGTAGTCGATACACATTCGGAAAGACCCGTCTTTCTTCCTCACAAGCAGGACTGGTGCTCCTCATGTCGATGATCTTGGTCTGGTTAATTCTTTGTCTAACAACTCTTGCAATTGATTAGACAGTTTCTTGCGTCTTAGTTGGACCAATCGGTATGGTGCTTTGACGGTTAGTGCGGCTCACGGTGTGAGGTCTATCCGAAACTCGACTTGTCGCCTTGGGGGTAGTCCAGGTAGATCTTCGGAAAATTACCAACAAATTCAATATCCTCCATCTTTCTTTCCTTCTTCGATTGTTCCGTGATAGGAACTAATATCACTGAGTATCCTTTCTGTAGGTATTTGCTAGCCTATGACATGATGTTTCGCGTTATTCTCCGTCGTTCTCTCGGAATGGGGATCTGGTTTCCATTTGACAAACGTAACATTGATCTATCTTCTCGTTGCACACACTCTCTGCTTGGTTTGTAGATACCAGTCTGTCCCCACCACTGCATCAAAGTTCCGGAGATACTGAGATTAGGTCGATCTCAAATTCGTGACTCGTCAACACCAAGACACATCCTTTGAAAATGTGTTCCGTCTCAATCAGCTTACAGTCGGCTAACTCTACGGTATACTTATAGTCTAGTGGTGTCGGGGTAATGTTAAGCATTTTACTAAATTCGCTAAGTATCAGGCTACTATTAGCACCGATATCACATTACATACTAGCATAGGCATTATGTAAAGGAACGTACCAGTCAAGATGATAGGATCATCTTTAGCTTTTTGGAGTCAATTGCAAATGCATTGCCCATCGTCGCGCTTCCTTCCTCTTTCTTCAGCTGTGGGCAATCCCTACGCCAATGCCCAGGCTTGCCACACTTATAACACCCTTTAACGACTTTCTGGTTGTCTTTGCTACCAACTGGCTTGATTCTACACTCCTTGACCCTGTGACCGTTTCTCCCGCATTTCCGACATCGATAGCGTTCACACTGGCCGTTGTGATGATATGGGCATCTTTTGCACTTAGGGTATTTCCCCTGGTAGACATTCTTGCCCTTGGTACTGGATGGTGTAGCAGTAGAGTGGCTAGTTGCTGCTGACTGGTTATGGAATTGCAACTGTTGGGAAGAGGGAGTTTGGTTATGACTAGACTCCCACTTGCGCTTGCGATCCTGAGGCTTCAGGTGTTCACCCTCTTGGGTAGCTTACCCTGTGCTACCGCTTGGTTAGTCAGATGGTGAGCCAAGCAAATAGTGGGTTGAAGGAGAGTGGGGTCTATCGTGATAACCAAGCTTTGGATCTGTTCAGGTAATCCACTTACGTACGGCTCGATCTTTTTGTATTCCGGGGTCACCATTTCTGGGCATTGTTTACACCATTCGTGAAATCGAGTGGTGTACTTTTCGATTTCAGATCCTTCCATTTTGTAATTCCAGAACCCCTCCAGTTTCTTGATTTCGTTCTGTGGACAGTATTCTTCCTTCAACATTTTGACGAAATTTTCCCAGGGAATTGAGTTAGCAGTCTCCAGGCTCAGTGTCTGGACGTGCGAATTCCACCAAGTGAGGGCTTGTCTTTCTAGAGTCCCGGTAGCAAATTTCACTTTGTCTTCTTCAGAACACTTGCACATGTGGAAGATTGATTCGGCCTCCTTAACCCATTGGAGCAGTTCTACCGCTCCATCCGATCCCGTGAGTGTTTGAGGATGGTAGTCAAGAAAAGTTTTGAAGGAGCATCCTTGGAGCTGTTGTTGTGAGTCTCGCTTCTTGTCTCACCGTTTAAGCATGCAGCCTCGTAATCCGTAATGGCTTTGTTAACCAGTTGTTCTACCATGGCCTCGACAGCCGCAGAATCGATTGATGGTTTGTCAGTGCGCACGTACGTTCCTTGACCATCCATTTGTTAGTATCTATATACAATAGATATTGTATTACTCACCATTAGAGTTATTGCGTGTTAGCACGTGTAGGGAGGAAATATATCATAAGCTTGAGATATCATTTCAAAAGTAAAATCATATATTTGACAAGGTTACTGCTACCAAAATGATTTGTATGAGCACAACTTGCTCATATCGGTTCTAAAAATAGTACAATACTATATATAATAAAGAAATAAACTACTCGGTGGAAATAGTGAGCTCGAATCTCCACTTTCAGAGGTGTACTATATACAGTTTCCCTGATGGTTATAGCTTATCAATTGAACTTGCCAGAATTTGTATGTACCTAAATTCACGATTACGTTGGCCACCATAATCGTCAATTTATCTTACACTGTCATTCTAGTTCATTCAATCTCAAGCTACTTAACAAATCTCGGGTTCGAAGTTTTGCTTCCTGAGTGTCGATACTAAGGTTACAATCCATAAACATGCGTCATTTGACTGGGTTTACACTCAAGAAGAGGTTGAAAAGGCGTTCGATTCGAGTTGGATTGTGCTACAGGAGTCTTCTTCATAGCATAGAAGAGTTTCCCTTCGGTCTTGAGTTCGCCTTTTCTCTAATTCTAA
>SZYD01000675.1:0-53628 GCA_009363875.1 Mikania micrantha
AACACGGAAAACTAAACAACAAGATATCGAAGAGAGCTTGGAGTTTTAAGTCTTATGATTGTTAAACCAAACTAAGGACAAGCTTTGATACCCAATGTTGAAACTTGGAGGTTGGTTTAAACCAGGAACAAAGTCTTAACATACGGTCAAGCTTTGGTGTTAGCTCCCTCTGAAGTTTTACACTAAGTTATTTTCATTGTTAGTTTTTGCTAGAGAGAAAGAACAGAATAATAGTTCAAAGAAAATTTTGAAAAAGTCATTCAAATTTCTCAGGGAATGTTAGGACCTAAATACCCAACATTCAGAGTTACAAGACAAGAAATGAAAAACAAATAGCTGACACTGTTACAGAAACTGAAACATCAGAATAGTACAAGTAATACAAAGTCAACAACAACGGAAAACAAGAGTCTTCAGAAGTCTACAAAAGTCTTCATTTTTTCCAAGTTGAGATAGTTGTGTTGAGGATCAGTGTTATTCTTTCGGAAGATGTTCATCTGAAAGTGAGAGAACAATTAGTTATTTCAGAGTTGTCTTCCGAATCATTGAATGTCTTCCGAAGCAATGGTTGTCTCCGAAGGGATCATAGTCAGCTAACGTCTTCTTGTTAGAGAGGTTTAGTAGTGTTCTTTCTGGTGAATCTTCCGCTGTTTATTTCCGATGCTAAAGTAGTTCTTCAGTTGGAAGATAGTGTTTCCAGAAGAGAAGTATCGCTGTTGGTCAATCTGTGGTTTTATTCTTTGGTCTGGTCTCAGTGGTTTTGCTCATCAGTCCTTATTTTCCCAACTACATACTTTATTCACCCTTGTGGTAGACAATTAAATGAAATTGAATTTATGATTAGTGAATTACCACTACATCAAAAGTTTATGATGTCACAAACGATATATAAAATTCAAAATATCTTTACCTCTATAAAACAAATTAGGATACATGCATAAAATCAATGATAAAGAATCCTAACGTGTCATTAGGTATTCAGTTTTGAATACCATTCCTTAAAATTTTACACTAATCCATTAATGAATTTCGATTTGTGACAACTCGTACCTCCGACAGGATCTCAAGCTTGCTTGTCTACGAGTCAAGCGTCATTAGGACATTAAAACCTGTCAAACCCTCAATTTCCCACTAACGGAATCATAACGTTTGAGGGCGTGACAAACCAGGATCTCAGTCATTAGACATAGCAAAAGACCTCTATATGTTTCAAACATAATTCAGACTTATTTTCATAAAATCAAAGTTTAACTTTGTGGAAGCGTTTAAAAAAAACAAAACAACATAACAATTGCAAAATGTAAATTACAATGTTCAATGTTCAATGTTCAATGTTTAATTTCAATAATTAAATAAGAACTGATGCATGAGACTCAAAGTCCTAGTCCCTGTTTGCTCTCGCTTGTGCCTTAGTGTCCTGAGAAAACATGCAAATAAAGTCAACACAAAGGTTGGTGCATACACATGTTTGTATATACAATCACAAATGTTTGAACAACTGGTTGAAATGTAATGTTTGTAGATAACATAATCATGCATTGCATAGTCATGATAGCTAGTCATTGTACTATTTATATAAGTGGTCGACACCGAAGCTGACTGTTGCATGACTGTTGCATGTTTGTTTGCCTTTCCACTATTGTCTAACACAAACATCAGTAATGTTTGAATTGGCTAGTTAAAACATGCGTAGATCCCATCTACCAAGTGAGGTTTTTCAAACCCAATAGATCTATCTCCAACTACCATGCTTTACACTACGGCAAACTAATCGGTTCGAAATGTATGGACTTTGAGTGTTATGTGCACACTTATAGTAAATAGCTAACTCATAAAAGTGATATGTATCCAAAGTGTTTATTTGCACATGTTTTCTCCCCCCGAAAAGAGTAAAAGTAAAATAGGGTCGTGTACGCACCTGAGAATGCGAATCGAATGATCAGTGTTTCGAGAAATCACGTAGATAGACTTCTACGAGGAATTTGTGTTTAAACAACAGCGTTGTGTTATTCGGAATGTCCAAATCAGGTTTGTGGTCACATACTTGTCAACACACATATATTAGATTGTTTGAAACGTACATACGAAAGCATGCAGGGATTTAAGTTTGTTCATTAAATAGTATACGTATATACGATTATGTTTAAAACACGCGTAATTATGCGCGATCGTTCGTTCTTTGTTATTTTGTTCGGGTTTCATTACGGTTCCAAAAAATTTGAACGGTTCGAATCGGAGTTAAAATGATATAGTTATGATTAAAACATCAAAAATGGCTTTTAATTTCAAAAACCGTGAAGGTAAGGTTCGTGCCCGCGGCCTCCCCTCATAGCACACCCACTCTACAAGTCCAGCCCGCTAGAGATTCTCATAAGCATTCAGAAATTAGTTCTCTTAACCTTAACTCACTAGTTTCCCTCATCTAACCCAACCGAACCCTCCTGGGTTCCAATTGACCCACTAATCGAACCCGATCGATCCTTAATGCATAGAGGTTTTGTTTCTGGGTTCGGACAAAGTTCAAGAATGGTTTCAATTTGATTATTTATCAACACAAAGTCCCAATTCGACTCTTACATGTTTCGAACAAGTTAATCAAAACTCAACAGTAAATTAGGCCGAGTTCATTGAAATTGAATTGTAAATCCATAAGGTTTTCGTTTAATAATAGATTTCGAGTCTTTATCTGGTATTTAACTTGATTTTGTGACAACTAGTACCTGACCGGCCGACAAGACCGTACTGTACGTGTACTTTCCACAGTATCTATGTGTAATTACATGTGTATAAACAATACTTGTATTAACATAATTCTAAATACAAGAAACATTTGTACGTATTTTCGTGTAAACTTAAATACTGTAAGTACAACATACACTTGAAACATTAGTTGTGTGTATTTAAGTGAAAACCTAAGTACAGTTAACACAACAGATCATGAGAAACAACAGTGTTCATACAAATAACAAGAACAAATCGGTTGCGATCTGATATCCATAGATGACAGGAATCAGATGGCCGACATTTGAATGTGAAAACAATGTGATAACAGGATGTTTAGTTGAGTCCGACAGTGAGGAAATACAATTCAAACATGAATTGCAGTGTCGTTTCAGAATAACAAACTGACAGTGTGTTTGCGCGGGTGACGATTCACACAAACATATCTGTGAGTTTAACGTTCAGAAATGATAACTAGAAAGTAGAAAACAAAAGTCGGAAAGCAAAACATCGTCGTGTTCGTTCGAATGACGATTCGAACGAATACGCGCGATGGTGACGCGATCTGACGAAACGAAAATGAAAAAACGACACGAACGAAATTAATTTAATAAATAAAATATTTAACATTTTTACAATTTTGAAACTCATCAAAATAATTAATTTAACTCCCTTTTTTTTCTTGTTAATGAATTACGCGTAAAATTCCGGATACGCGACTAAATCGCGAACCGAGCAACCGAAACGAACCCGAATACCCCCGGGGTATAAAAACATCAAATGAGGGGTTTCTCCTCATTTTTCATCAGCTCTATCTCTCTCTAAAAGCTATTCCCGAACCTTTCACTCTCACACTAGAATCCACTTCAATCCTCCATATCTCCTTCGTTTCTCCATTAAATTCGATGATTCTTGAACCCACGTGAAGCTCTTGATGTCCTCTACATGAAAGTACAAAGGATCTGAAGATTTCACCAGCCAAAATCAAGGTATGGAGCTTGAAAGATCCCGAAAAAAGGGGTTTTCTTGTCATTAATCAACTCAACACACGCAAATGGTTATAGGACCTTGTAACCTGACTATAGACCTTTGAAAACCTTGTTTTAATATACTAATAACATGAAAGGAGTCCTGTAACAATCAGAGATTCGAAAATGGTGATGAGGCATGTACAGGTTCGTGAATCCTGGATCGACCGAACCTGTAGGGGTTCAAGTTCTATGCGGCCGAACTTTTGACTCCAAGGTGGCCGAACCCTATGCTGCTCCATGCCATTGCCGAACCTTCCTGGTTGCAGCGAACCCTCCCATCACCAGCCGAGCCCGTAACATGCAGCCGAACCATGCAGGGAGCCACGAACCTGCATGCCAAGCACCTAAGAGCCGAACCTTTCTCAAATTTTTGACCGAACCTATGTGTGACTTTCAATCGGCCGAACCTTACAAACCACATTGGAGACTCACGAACCCCTAACCACCAACGAACCTAAGCCCACCCAACCACATGGCCGAACCTTAGTTCAATTAAACCCATAGGTTCGCTGGTCTGCTTTGGGGGGGGGGGGTTACCGAATCACCAGTCGGCCCAACAACATACCCATCGGCTATATAAATGGTTGGGTACTGGATCAGACGTATAGCGATACACACACGCGTGCCATAGGCCCAAGTCAATTCAATTGGGCCATGATGGTTCATCGGACATAGAGCACGGACTTGGCCCAACAACTGGCCCACATACACCTAAGGCCCATCGATAATTCTTTCGGTCCGAACCCACACATTAACGGCCCAACCAGTTTTAAGCCCAATAACAGTTGGTCCGATCCACACCAATTAGATTCGACCTACAGTAGTTGTTTCGGCCCAATAGGGGCCCACATACAAACCCTTTGATTCGAGATGATAAATTTAGTACAAATACCCAACATTCGGCCCAATGAGTTTAAATGCAATCTAACTTGAACAAAATAGTTAAGGAATAATATATCCATAATTTCTATTGAGGTTAAGTTATTTCAAAATGACAAGATTGAGAATAAGGAAATTCAAAAGATTCAATAGGTTACATTAAAGGTTGTTGATTTTTAACTTAAAATCGAAGCCTTATATTTTATATCTTGGTGTTACCTATTACAAACAAAAAGATATAAACAAGATTACAAGTATATTAGTCACACATAATTGGGCCGAATGAGGATTGAAACCAAGGGATGATAACCAAGTAAAGACTAACACACGCACGCACACAAATCCTCACAACTTATACTTATAAGTTAAACACAACATGAAATCGATACAGGATCGTGAAAACAAACTCAAGTCAATCAAGAGCGCGTGTTTTCTTCATTTAAGCTAAGTCAACCACTTCAAACATAAGGTGAGTTCATATGCCCCTTTTAATTTAATCTTAACTGATTTTAAAACTCTCGGGGCTAAGAAACATGCTTACTTTTATCTATTTAGAAGTTTTGCTTAACATATTGCTATTACATTGATTTTAGATAATACAAATTGCTTATTATCGCTTATCTTTGTATGCATGCTTGTATGATCATGATATGACAGGGATAATCAGATGAACGAAATAATATATCTTATTAGTTCATCAACACATTAAATGACATAGTTGTAAGATCTTATCTTATAACACTTAGTTTTTCTTGCATAAACAAACATTGGAACAATCACAGGCAAACATATGAATGATATAAAGACACTATGTATTTTTGTAATAACATTCGATACAAGAGTTAAGTAAGTGTATTAGGACAAGTCCTTTAAACACTTAACTTTACAACTCAACACCTATTACAAGAGAACATGGAACAAAGAATGATAATCATGATAATGTAACTTCATGATAAAAACATCATTCACTCTAATAATTAACACAATGTAATAAGACAAGTTCTTATTTAACCTTGTTAATAACACGGAGAACATATGACATTGAGAACATTACAATGGATGAACACAATTACAATTAGTTGCTATTGACCTGTTGTATTATATCACTTCAATCATGTGCCACTAGTTCAAGTTATCATGTAAGCCCCTATAATTCGCTGACCAGTTAGTTTGACGTGACTAAACCGATGATAGCATAGTGGTACCATAGGTTTGACAAACCTCTAGCTTGTAGGGCTAGTATGTTGATCGTATTGATTCATTGGCCGGTAACGTTTGACCGGTGACAGGGCGATTCAAGTCAGGTTCTGGAAAGCGACACATGGTGATATTAATCTGCAGTGATAAGTAATTAATCCATCGTCTCTTGTTGACTAGTAGACTGAGTAAAATTATATTCTCATGTCATATTACTAGTAACAGTTTCGATAAGGGCCTCGGTAATACAAGGTGATAGAGGTAAATCGGATGCATTGCAATCTGATTACGTGAGGATTGCAATGGGATCCTTTTAGGCTCTATGCACTATAGTTCAAGAACTGATTACAAGTGGTTAACTAACACTCTTAATATTTAAAAGTGAAACAATAGTTAACCCCACAATCATAGAATAATACAAGGAACAGATTTGATAAATCTAATATCCTTAACATATAATGGTTATCTAAACTTCGGTTCGATAACTACAATTACATCATTATATTATTCTATACAAGTTATCACAGGTGATTCAAGAATGGTATGGACATGTGGATTTGGGAATGAAAATCAATAGTTGTATTGCAAGTTGTGTGGAGTTCTAGTAGTGATGTGGTGGAATGTTGGCTAGGGCTTAGTTCCCTTACATATGACCTATATATAAACATCACTACTAGGATGATATATTACTTGTAAATATAACTATTGAGAAACCATTGGATGAACAAGTGAACAAATGACATACAAATAACATAATATATATTGTGATTGTGCATATGAATGAATCAAGGTTTTCAATTAACATACTTATGAACTCACCAACCTCGTGTTGACTTTGTTTAAATGCATGTTTTCTCAGGTGACGAACATGTGTAGCTACTTATATGCACGGACTAGCTAGTGGACTTTTAGAAGACCTAGCTACTTTTGATGTTGCATACTTTTGATGACTAAACTATGAATCATCTTTTGTATATCTTGTACAGATACAAGATATAGTACATTGATTCTTTTTGGGTAGATTTACTTGATTTAATTATGAACGATACATTGTAATTAAATCTTGTAATTCTATATCATGTATGTGTTAGCATTTCTCATTTATTTATCATGTGCTGTGTAAACAATCTGATCATTCGATTATCACTCAAGATATCGCGCCCCGGGAACCTTCCGCCCGACGGGAAAACCCGATCCGTTTCCGCCGGCTCGGGGTGTGACAGATTGGTATCAGAGCCATGGTTATAGAGAAATATAGGTCATAATACTTAAACGGTTTGGCCTAGACTATAACCTAGGGACCCTCATCTAGAAATCATGTGACATAGGATTCTATTTGCATGTGTCATCTGTATCTGATCACCGCACTAACCGATTTTCTTTCGGTTATGATCAGAATGCCGTCGAGAAGACCACCACCTGCTATACTGCCACCACCATAAGACTTGGCACCGCACTCATCTACACCTACACCGCCTGACTCTCCTATACAACCACCTCCTCCTCCGCCACCATCAGTTCATCAACTAGATCCTGCCACCATTGCACTGGCTACACTGTTAACCAGTCAGCTGAGGGAGGTGATCCCGGAGATGGTGAACCGGATCAACACCAACAACAGCAACAACGTTTCCAACTCATCTGGAGAAGGCAGCGGAAACAATCGCCATCACCAAGACTACTCCTACAAAAACTTTGTAGGTTGTAAGCCACTGAGTTTTAGTGGCAGCGAGGGAGCCGTCGGATTGATCCAATGGATCGAAAATATGGAAACAACACTAGAGATCAGCAACTGCCCGGAACAGTATAGGGTAAAGTATGCTGCGGGGTCATTCCACAAACGAGCGTTAACTTAGTGTAACGCTCAGGTTAATACCAGAGGCAGGGATGAGGCCCTGTCAATGCCGTGGGATGACTTCAAGGCATTATTGCTGGCAGAATTTTGTCCGAGAAATGAAATCAAGAAGGTTGAGACCGAATTACTCAATCTTGTCATGATTGGTGCTGGGCATCTGGCCTACACCACAAGATTTCATGAACTAGCAGCATTGGCACCGGATATAGCGCCAACATTGGAAAAGAGGATTGAACGGTATATCGGGGGATTGCCGGCATGTATGCAAGGTTTTATCCTTGCTACTCATCCAACAACCATGGAAATGGCTGTTACTCTGTCATCAACAATGACAGATGTGATGGTTGCCTCTGGGGCAATCAAGAAAGAGGCTGACTCAGCCAAAACTGGAACTTCAAGGAAGTCGGACAAGAGGCCGACTAAGAAACAAAAAGTGGTTAAAAACTTTGCTGCAACCACCCAGACTCCCATGCTCAATCAACCCCCACCGCTATAGGTCAGAAAGCCCTACACTGGCACAGCACCTTTGTGAAACACTTGCCAGTATCATCATGAACCAAACACTCAGTGCAAGCAATGCACAAACTGTGGAAAGTTTGGTCATTGGGCCAACCGCTCCAGGAGCACGGGAGCTCCAAACAGAAACAACAATGCATCTACTGCTGCAGCTACTGATAACAGGTCCTGCTTCACTTGTGGTGTACCTGGACACTTCTTTCAGGATTGCCCCAAGAGAAATCAACCAAGGGCTCAAGCAGCAAAGGGACGAGCCTTCCAGATAGGAGCTGCTGATGCACGACAAGACCCGAACGTGATCACGGGTACATTTCTCTTATCTGACTTCTATGCATCCATATTATTTGACACTGGTGCGGATCAGATTTCATCTCATCCGACTTTGCATGCCATCTTAATTATGTTAAGAATTGTTAGACTCCCCTTACACTATTGAGATAGCTAATGGAAAACAGATCACAGTAGACACAATATTTAGGAATTGCCCACTAACACTTAGCGATCACACATTTTCCATCCACTTGATACCGATGGAGTTGGGCAGTTTCGACATCATCATCGGAATGGATTGGCTGTCTCTTAACCGAGTTGAGTTCATCTGTTCCGATAAACTATTACGCATTCCAGTGGAGAACAATGAGGTCTTGGAGATTCGTGGAGACCAAGCGAAACGTAGTGTCAAGATAATATCGTGCATGAAGGCTCGCAAGTACTTACGAAAGCAATGCTTTGCATTCCTAGCTCACGTGATCGAGAAAGACAAGAAGGCGATAAAGATGCAAGATGTACCAGTTGTGAGAGACTATGCGGACGTGTTTCCAGATGATTTACCGGGACTGCCACTTGAGAGATCAGTGTAGTTCCGAATCGATTTGATTCCGGGAGCGAATCCTGTAGCTAAGTCTCCTAATAGACTTGCACCATCTGAAATGCAGGAGTTGTCCAACCAATTACAAGAGCTACTCGATAAAGGATTCATCCGACCGAGCTTTTCCCCGTGGGGAGCTCCGGTTCTTTTTGTGAAGAAGAAGGATGGACCTTTCAGGATGTGCATTGATTACCGAGAGCTCAACAAACTCACCATCAAGAATCGATATCCGTTACCGAGGATTGATGATTTGTTTGATCAGTTACAGGGAGCACAGTACTTTTCAAAGATAGACCTGAGATCAGGCTATCATCAGCTCCGGATTCAAGAGGAAGACATACAGAAGACGGCCTTTCGTACCTGATATGGTCACTACGAGTTCATGGTGATGCCATTCGGATTGACGAACGCAACGGCTGTGTTCATGGATTTGATGAACCGCGTGTGCAAGCCGTATTTAGATCAGTTTGTAATCGTCTTCATTGATGATATACTGATTTATTCAAAGAACGAGAAGGAACACGAGCAGCACCTCAAAACAGTCTTGGAACTCCTGAAGGAGGAACGACTCTATGCCAAATTCTCCAAGTGTGAATTCTGGTTAAGAGAATTTCAGTTCTTGGGTCACATGATTAACAGTAATGGTATTCACGTGGATCCTGCCAAGATTGAGGCGATCAAGAACTGGGATGTGCCTACAACACCGACAGAGATCCGATCATTCTTGGGATTGGCGGGTTATTACAGGAGATTCATCTCGAATTTCTCTAAGATAGCTCTGCCTCTCACCAAGCTCACACAGAAGTCTGAACCTTTTGTGTGGACTCAGAAACAAGAGGAGGCATTCCAGACACTGAAACAAAGATTCTGCAATGCTCCAATCTTAACACTCCCAGAGGGCAATGATGACTTTGTAGTTTACTGTGATGCTTCCCATCAGGGCCTCGGATGTGTTTTGATGCAACGAGACAAAGTCATTGTTTATGCCTCACGACAGCTGAAGATACACGAGAAGAATTACACGACACATGATTTAGAACTGGGATGTTGTCTTTGCTTTAAAGATTTGGAGACACTACCTCTATGGTACCAAATGCACTATCTTCACAGATCACAAGAGTTTATAGCACATATTTGATCAGAAGGAGTTTAACATGAGACAGAGACGTTGGGTTGAGCTCCTGAACGATTACGATTGTGTGATCAAATACCAACCGGGCAAAGCAAATGTTGTTGCAGATGCTTTGAGCCAGAAGGAAAGAGTCAAACCCTTACGTGTTCGCGCAATGGGAATGACTGTGCAAACAAGTTTGAGAGATCACATTTTACAAGCACAACAAGAAGCCGTGGCAGGAAACAACCTGAAACGCGAGCTCGATTGTGGAGCCGAGAAGCAATTCAAAACAAAACAAGATGGAGTTATCTACTATCTGGATCGTGTTTGGATTCAACCAGTAGATGAACTTCGAACACTCATACTTGACGAGGCACACAAGACACGTTATTCAGTTCATCCTGGTGCCGATAAGATGTACCAAGATCTTAGGCCATTTTATTGGTGGCCCGGTATGAAGAAAGGCATTGCCACTTATGTTGGCAAATGTATCACATGTGCCAAAGCCAAAGCAGAACACCAGAAACCTTCGGGTTTGCTGGAACAACCAGAGATTCCACAATGGAAGTGGGAACAAATAGCTATGGATTTCATTACCAACTACCCTGCACTTCCAGCGGATATGATTCTATTTGGGTCATCATTGATAGATTGACCAAGTCCGCACACTTTTTGCCAATCAGAGAGACATACAAGATGGAGAAACTAGCGAGACTATACATTGATGAAATAGTAGTGAGGCACAGAGTGCCAATGTCTATTATTTCAGACCAGGACAGTCGATTCACATCGCGGTTCTGGCAATCATTGCAACAATCCTTAGGGACAAATGTTAACTTGAGTACCGCTTATCATCCACAAACGGATGGACAAAGCGAACGCACCATTCAAAGCCTAGAGGATATGTTGAGAACATGCATCCTAGACTTCGGTGGAAGTTGGGACACACACTTACCTCTCATTGAGTTCTCCTACAACAATAACTACCACAGTAGTATTGGATGTGCTTCGTTTGAAGCACTCTATGGTAGAAAATGTCGGTCTCCAATTTGTTGGACCGAAGTGGGAGACAACAGAATAACTGGGCCTGAAATTATTCAGGAAACTACTGATAAGATAGCCCAGATACAACAATGATTACAAGCAACACGTAGCCGCCAAAAGAGTTACGCAGACAAACAGCGCAAGCCTTTGGAATTCGATGTGGGTGACCGAGTCATGTTGAAAGTGTCCCCATGGAAAGGCGTAGTTCTATTTGGGGCTAAAGGCAAGCTAGCACCTAGGTATGTCGGACCGTTTGAGATTACTCAACGCATAGGTCCTGTGGCATAAAGACTTAGACTCCCTGATGAACTCAGCAGAGTACACGATGTGTTTCATGTATCAAATCTCAAAAGGTGCTTAGCAGACGAATCATTAATCATACCAATGGAGGAAATACAAGTTGATGAGCAATTACATTTCATCGAAGAGCCTGTAGAGATTATGGAACGTGAAGTCAAGAGACTGAAATAAAGCCATATACCTATTGTAAAGGTTCGATGGAACTCCAAGCGTGGACCAGAATTTACCTGGGAGCGCAAGGACAACATGAGAACAAAGTATGCCCACCTGTTTGAGAAGTAAAGCCCGACTTTATGCTTAAATTTCGGGACGAAATTTCTTTAACAAGGGAGACTGTGACAACTAGTACCAGACCGGCCGGCAAGTCCGTACGGTGCGTGTACTTTCAACAGTAACTACGTGCGATTTCATGTGTATACACAGTATTTGTACTAACAGAATTCAGATTTACAAGAAACAGTTGTATGTATTTTTGTGTAAACTTAAATACTGTAAGTACAACACTCAATTTAGACATTAGTTGTGCGTATTTAAGTGAAATCCTAAGTACAGTTAACACAACTAAATATGAGAAACAACGATGTTCAAGTGAACGACAAAAACAAATAGGTTGCGATCTGATATCCATAGATGACAGGAATCAGATGTCAGACTATTCAATGTGAAAACAATGTGATATCAGGGTGTTTAGTTGAGTCCGACAGTGAGGAAACACAATTCAAACATAATTTACAGTGTTGTTTCAGAATAACGAACTGACAGTGTGTTTACGTGGGTGACGATTAACACAAACATATCTGTGAGTTTAACGTTCTGAAACGATGACTGTCAAGTAGAAAACAAAAGTCGGAAAGCAAAATCATCGTCGTGTTCGTTCGAATGACGATTCGAACGAATACGCGGGATGGTGACGCGATCTGACGAAACGAAGACGAAAACACGACACGAACGATAATAAATTTAATAAAATAAAATAAATATCATTTTACAATTTTGAAACTCATCAAAAATAATTAAAATAACATTCTTTTATTTACTACAATTAAATTACGCGTAAAAGTTTCGGATACGCGACGAAATCGCAAACCGAGCAACCGAAACGAACCTGAACTCATTCGGGGTATAAATACCCGAAATGAACTCCATTTATTCATTTCATCACTTCCCATTCTCTCTCTAACTCAAATTTCCGGCTACCCACACCCACCACCATTAAAGACCTTCAATCCTCCATAACTCCTTCATTTCTTAACCGATTTGGGTGATTCTTAAACCCACGCGAAGCCCTTGATGTCTCCTACGTGAAAGTACAACCGATCTGAAGCTTTGACTACTGAATTTCAAGGTAATGATCGAAGAAACCCACTGAAAATAGGGTTTTCATTTCGGTTTTGATGCACCATGTTCGACCCACAACCCTTGACCGGTCTTAAACCTTCTTTGTCGAACTATACTTCCTCGACAACCCTAATCTGATACACCATGACACGAGAAAAGCCATGTAGGTAGTAGATCGATGATGATGAGGTGAGAGTTACAGGTTCGCATAGGTGATGATGGTCACGAACCTGGGCTGCATGGAGACGAACCCTGGAAGCATCACACCTTGGCCGAACCTTGCGTGGGTGACCGAACCTCCTCATCAGTCGGCGAACCATATTGGTCAGCCGAACCCACATGAGGGTGACGAACTTTATGGCCAGTAGCAGCGAACCTCAATACTTCGAACGAACCCTGAGCTGTGGTTGCCGAACCCCCACATGTCAAACCTTACATGGCTGCAGTACCCTAGCCAAACCCTTGTGTGGCACCGAACCTTTGGGTTTAAGGCGAACCCTCATTCTCATCAACCGAACCCATGTAGTACTATCAGTCCCGAACCCTAGCTACGAACCTTTTTCCGTGACCAGCCTAACCTACGTTGACACCAGTAAGCCGAACCCTTCGGGGGACCCACGAACCCATGTGTCAAGAACCTCCCTCGAAGAACCTGTTAACAGCCAATGCCATGGCCGAACCCTAAGAACTCAGCCGGACCTCCCCCTTGTTCACGAGTTTCCTTCAGCCATGCAACTCTATATTGCCGAACCTAGGCCCATGAAACCCCAAGGTTCGCTGCCTTGGGGATTACTTCTTCGATTTGTTGGCCAGGCTAGACAACCAACCCAAATTCAGGGCCCAACATGCTGTTTCGATCAGGCCCAAATCAACCACCCTTTTTAGCCCAACACACTAACTCACATTTGTTTCGGCCCAACCTAATTACACCGGCCCAATCTTTGTAGAATTAACCCATGATACCCTATCGGCCCACTTTAGTCGATGGGCTTACATACAAACATATTCGGCCCAGGGGAACTATCATTCGGCCCACATCAGTTAGAACAAATACATACACTTGCAAAACCTATACAAGATGTAATATACATGGAGTATTTGGATTTTAAAAGTAAACCTACAAGAATGATGAGATTGTTAGATTAAGGAAATTAATGATATTTAAGTCATTAAATCAAGTCTCTAGTCATAACTAACAATTACACACTAAATTCAAACCGCATTGTTAAGTATAGTAAACCCACTTTGTTTCAAATGGGCCGAATGAGGATTAAGACCAAAGGGTGATAACCAAGTTAGGGATAACACATACACGCGCACAAAACCTTACAACGTACACTTATAAGTTACAATCATATGAAATCAATACAGGAACGTAAAACAATCAGTCAAGTACAATCAAGGAGCGCGTGCATTCTTCTTTTAAGCTAAGTCAACGCTACAACAACAAGGTGAGTTCATATGCCCCTTTTACTTTAATCTTAACTGATTTTAAACTCTCTGGGCTGAGAAACATGTTTACTTTTATTTATTTAAAAGTTCTGCTTAACATGTTATTTATACTTTGATTTAGATAATACTTAAGTGTTTATTATCGCTTATCATTGTATGCATGCTTGTATGATCATGACATGACAGGGATAACCAGATGAACAAGATAATATATCTTATTAATTCATCAACACATAGAATAATATAGTTACAATATTTTATCTTATAATACACAGTTATTCTTACATAAACAAGACATTGGAACAATTTCAGGCAAACATATGAATGTTATAAAGATATTACATATCTTTGTAATAACATTCGACACAAGAGTTAAGTAAGTATAATAGGATAAATCCTCTTAACACTCAGCTTTAAAACTCAATACATATTACAAGAGAACATGGAACAAAGAATGATAATCATGATAATGTAACTTCATGATAACAACATTATTCATTCGAACGATTAACATAATGAAATAAGACAAGCCCTTATTTAACTTTGTTAATAACAAGGAGAACATATGACAATGAGAACAATATCAAAGATGAACATAATTACAATTAGTTACTATTGACCTGTTGTATTATATCACTTCAATCATGTGCCAATTGTACAAGTTGATCATGTAAGCCCCTTTTAATTCGCTGACCAGTTAGTTTGACGTGACTAAACTGACGATAGCATAGTGGTACCATAGGTTTGTCAAACCTCTAGCTTGTAGGGCTAGTATGTTTATCGTATTGATTCATTGGCCGGTAACGTATGACCGATGACAGGGCGACTTCAAGTCAGGTTCTGGAAAGCGACACATGGTGATATTAATAGGCAGTGATAAGTAATTAATCCAGTGGTAATCCTATTGACTAGTAGGTTGAGAAAGTGATCTTCTCTCATGTTACACTAATAGTAATAGATTTCGTTGAGGACACTAGTCATACAAAGTGGTAGAGGTAAATCGGATGCATTGAAATATGATTACGTGAGGATTTCAATGGATTCCTTTTAGGCTCTATGCACTATAGTTCAAGAACAAATTACAAGTGGTTAACTAACACTCTTAATATTTAAAAGTGAGACAACAGTTAACCCCACAAATATAGAATAATACAAGGAACAGATTTGATAAATCTAATATCCTTAACATATAATGGTTATCTAACTCCGGTTCGATAACTACAATTACATCATTATATTATTCTATACAAGTTATCACAGGTGATTCAAGAACGATATGGACAAGTGGATTTGGGAATGGAAATCATTAGTTGTATTGCAAGTTGTGTGGAGTTCTAGTAGTGATGTGGTGGGATGTTGGCTAGGGCTTAGTTCCCTTACATATGCCCTATATATAAGCATCATTACTAGGATGAAATATTACTTGTAAATATAACTATTGAGAATCCATTTGGGTGAACAAGTGAACAAACGACATACAAGTAACAAAATACATACTATGATTGTGCATGTGAATGAATCAAGGTTTTCAATTAACTTACTTATGAACTCACCAACCTAATGTTGACTTTGTTTAAATACATGTTTTCTCAGGTGATGAACAGGTGTAGATACATACATGCAAGGATAAAGCTAGTGGACTTTTAGAAGACCTAGCTTTATTTTGTGTTGCATGCTTTTGGTGACAAGAACCATGAATCATCTTTTGTATATCTTGTACATATACAAGATATAGTTACATTGATTCTTTTGATAGATTTACTTGATTAAATTATGAACGATATAGTGTAATTTAATCTTGTAATTCTATGTCATGGATGTGTTAGCATTTCTCATTTAATTATCATGTGCTATGTAAACAATCTGATCATTGGATTATCACTCAAGATATCGCGCCCTAGGAACTTTCTGCCCGACGGGAAAACACGATCCGTTCCCGCCGGCCTGGGGTATGACACTACAGTAGATGCATGGACTCCATCCTAGCATCCTATTCCTTGTGCGCGAGCCTTAGCTACCTGAGAAAACATGCAAGAAAAAGGTCAACACAAAGGTTGGTGAGAGCACAGGTTTTATATCAGCAGTAAACATCAGAATGTTTAAAGTAAATGTTTGCAGGTTTACATTTCAATACAAATGCAATATCCATTAATAGCTAGTCAATATGAGTTATACCAAATGCGGGTTCGCAATCGAAGCTAACATGGTGCCTCCCGCCATATCCATCCAAAAAGATATGGCAATGTTGTTTGGTCAATTTTGCACTGTTCCGACCTCCAGTCAGGGTGGCCATACGGCGCGCAACAGTGGGGCTTGTCAGGCCCAAATAGCACTATTCAGAATTACAATGTAAGCGCAACGTGCTATTAACGGTTCGAGGTGTGTTTAATGAGGACTTATCAGTTTTGTGTATGAATGCCACACATATGCATATACGATATTAGCGTGTACAAATGTAACCAAAAAGTGTGTATGTTGTTCTAAAACAGTTGTGTGCAATGTTTTCTCCCCCAAAGGTAGAAAATGTAAAAAGGGGTCGTGAACTCACCTAGTTAGCAGTTCCGGTATGTGTATTCGCAACCTGCGAATGCTAGCACCTGCTAGTATGAACCTATAACCATATAGGTTGTGAGTATGAGTTTTGTGGTGTGTTGTAATCCATACAACTCCAAGTGTCGGTGTGCTCAACCGAGTGTGTGTGTTGACTAGTGAGACTCGACGAATCGTTGGTGACACGATTGTTGTGTTAAGTTTTCTTAATGCAAGTATGACACCAAAATGCATCCTATGACTCAACTCATATTGCTTTCACGAAATCAAGTTTTGAAAGTCATAGTGTTCTCGTTTCGGGAAACTTTCTATATTTAGAAAATTTCTATTTTTGGAAAGTATGGTTATGAAATCCCATTCCATAAAATCAATACTCTAGTATGTTTGTAAAAACATATATAAACACTTGAAATACATTGTTTGTGCATAAATTACTATTTATGAAATTTTACCCAAATAAAGTTTCTTAAAATAGTAAGTACTTGTTTAAAAGCTCGTTTTAACAAATCAAGGTTTCCAATCATGTCAAAAATCATTTCTAAACATGTTTCAACAATCCAAGTTCATCAAAACATTCATAAACATCAAAAGCCCTCTTATGATTTACAAAAGTTTCCTTATTTAGTAAGTTTTTACAAAACTATGTTTTTTGACAAAATCAAATACACAAATGTGTTTCTAAACACTCCAATATACATTTGACAACATCTTGACATGTCTAACATGTCTAGATCATCACAAATCTATGTCTTGCAACATAAAAGTTTCCTTTTATGGCAAGTATACCAAAATCATCATCAACTCAATAAATTACTCAACCAAACTCAAAACCAATCAATCTAATACTAAAATCATTAGATCTAAATCTAATAACACATCAAATCACAAACAAATCCGTGTACAATAACCGCATGGAGTTGCATGTGTGCAAACACGCATGCATGTGCGTTTTCCTTATTTAGCAAGTTTTTACAAAACTATGTTTTTTGACAAAATCAAATACACAAATGTGTTTCTAAACACTCCAATATACATTTGACAACATCTTGACATGTCTAACATGTCTAGATAATCACAAATCTATGTCTTGCAACATAAAAGTTTCCTTTTATGGCAAGTATACCAAAATCATCATCAACTCAATAAATTACTCAACCAAACTCAAAACCGATCAATCTTATACTAAAATCATTAGATCTAAATCTAATAACACATCAAATCACAAACAAATCCGTGTACAATAACCGCATGGAGTTGCATGTGTGCAAACACACATGCATGTGCGTTTTTACTTCATGCATGTACGTTCTAATCAAAGACAAACATATAAAACTACCTTAGAAGCGTAGATTCATAGAGATCGAGTAGTAACAGCTTCGGATGATAGTGGTTCAGTGTGTTGATCGTTGTTTCTATCCTCCTAGATTCTTCTCCAAGCTCCAAGGTCTCCAAACTCACCAACAAAGAAGGAGATGGCTTCAAAAGAGTTTCCAGGGGGTTGAGGCTTAATTCCAGTGAGTTTTGGCCGAGAATGGTGTAGGAGTTTGAAGAAAAATGGAGAGGAAACCGAGTGAAAGCGTTTGGGGTTGATTTTATAAAAATTTTGATCTACATGGCCTTCGCGTACCGCGAAGGTCGATCAAAAAGCTTATCACGTACCGCGACGAAATTCGGGATCCAGAGTCCCCGCTACTGCTTCGCGTACCGCCAAGCCCGCGCCCAGGGACCTCCGCGTACCGCGATGGGTCCATTTTCTTGTTTTTCGATTTCGATGATTCGATTTTGCTCGTGTTTGATTCCTGACGTTTATCCTAAACATCTAATGCATGTTTAGCACATAATCATATAATAGCACATAAGTTTGATCACCAACGTTCGTGAGACTCGTGTGTGTGTTTCGAAAATTCCTCGAATTATCTTCGATAGTTTGTGTTCGTGTTTTACGAAGTGTTTGCACGCTTGATTAATCCTAAGAGTTATAGTTTACCTAAAATTGCCGGGCGTCACAAATTGTATGAGATTCGATCGAATTGTGTGGGTTTTATAGATGTAAGTGACGGTTTCAACTTAATAGGTTGTTAATTGGTTTAATTCGATCGTTATGGGATTATTAACTAATGATAACTGTTTATCATCATCATTACAAGTTTTGTGAATGACTAATTCGATCAATTACGGTGTATTAATTCGAATTTCGAATTTCCCTCTTGTGTTATAAACGAGTATTGACTATACAAGTCAAAATTGCATATTCTAGCTAATTACAAGTTAATTCTTTATAATCAAAGTGTTTCTAAACTTGTTTTGTTCAAATTTAGCCCTTCTAGTTTGATATTGTTCAATTTCGTGTGAATCCTGTTAGTTTGTATTAATGAGGTTAATCCGAAATGTCGGATTGTCACAAAACAGGTGTTTGTAACTCAGTGCGGATCAAAAAACCATGTGTGGGGACTCAAAAACAAGCCGGAACAAGTCTCGAATTGATAAACGCAGCATGAACGTCAAACCGGAACGCAAAATCGATCGGAATAAAGCAACTATGCATTCCGGGCGGGGCCTTTGGGCCAGCCGTTGGCGCCAGAGGGTGCGCCCCAGACCCTCAGATCGTATAAATCGGTTCCTTGGCCATTAAGGCTCGATCAAACCACTCTAACACCTCCATTTCGGCTCCAGATCGGATCACACTTGATCCCTCTTGATTCTCAGCAGAAATCCACTCAAAATAGGCCCTATGATCTCAAGATGACATCAAGAATGCTCCAAGTTATGGAGTCATGAAGTTTATGGGCGCTCGTTTCATGTGGTTTCTTGACTAAAGCTTAAGTGTAACTTGTGTGTACTGTTGTTTTTGTGTTTAAGATGGATAGATCTTGCAAGATCTTGGAGAATCAAGTGTTATTCGTAAAAAATACGCATACTTTGACTTCTAACTCTCAAACTCGTGAAAAACTAGTGTATATCTTCATATTTGTGAGTTTCTTTACTTATTTGGTTACATTTCAGTGTCACTAAGTGTTGCGAAGTGTTTGGAACAAAGCCTCATGTGTAGATCTTGCTAGATCTAAGTTTTTGTCAAATGAGTATTTTTGGAAAAATGGTTAAACCAGTGCAAACGCGTCCAAAACTTGTTTTTGAACTCCTGAAACAAAGGAGATATGTTTAGGAAGATGTAATGTTGCATCTAGGACTTTGTGTGGCATTATTTGGCATAGAAATCGACCTAAAGCGGTTAGAACAGGTTCATGGTTCGAACCAGGCTGGTTTTAGGGACCATGCAGTACCCCTGCACCCAAGCTATGACTGTTGGGCGGTACGCCCCTAACAAAATAGTCGGGGGCTGACTTGCCTTCCATCCGGGCCTGCCAACCCAAACCTTGGTTCCAGGTGCTGCGCGCAAAACCCAAGACCCTAGTGGGATGACCTGGTCAAAACCCTAGTTGACTGGACCCGATTTCTGATGATTTCCAAAATTAACCGATCATTCCAAACACTTGTAACATAGATAATGTAAATTCCTAACAATTAATAAATCCTAAGACTCATCCGGTAAATCCAGATGTTTGTTTAGGACATCGTGTGCTCAGTTCCAGTGCTTAGTGAGTGTGTGTCTATTCTTTATATCAGGTGAGTTTACGGCCCCTTTTCTCTTAACTGTTTATAAACTCAAACATGGGGAGAATTACATGCAAATGATTTTGACAATCAATCTGAACATACGTTTTTGGCAACCACATTGGGTAAATGCTCTTGACAACCATTTTGGATAAACACTTTTGAAGGGCACATTGACAAACGTTTTTGAACAAGTATTTTAACAAACAGATTTGACAGGAATATTAAGCAAACATTTGACAAACATTCTTGACCAACATCTGGATGAACACAATTGGGAGAATATTATGACAAACACATATTGATGTATTACTGGTTATGTTGTACATGCTCATTGAGTGTGCTATATCGTATGCAAAGTCCTCACAACTCATACCGTTAATGTATCACAATGAGGCGTTATTGGATAGTACTATTGGGTCTGACAAGCCCCGCTTTACATCAACTCTGACCGGCGGTCACGACGAGCGTAATATCGACCTACGCCATTTTTTACAATATACATGGTGGACGCCTCACAGTCTAGTTCGGTAGTGACTCAACACAGCCACTCGAGGCTTATAGCCTGAACACATTAACTTGACACATAGGGCCTCGAGCCAGGAAAACATTGATATAACAGCTCACATATGAATCAACTGCTTACTTTTGAACTAAACCTGTGAACTCACCAACTTTATGTTGATACACAGTAGCATGTAATTCTCAGGTACTTAGCACGCTTAAGGACATAGGATTGCACTTAAAGAACCTAAGGGAGAATCAAGCATGCATCTAAGCTTCTATTTTGAACATTTTACAATGATGTACCTTTAAACAATGTAGTGTCTTGACATCTTACGTTCCGTTGCATAACATTTTCCGCTGCTTAACAATTTACAATTTCCACTGCAACATTTTAAAACAACTTGATTATTATATTCGGAATAGTGTATTTTCATACTCATATAGAGTCGTTCTATATGACTAGAGCTTTGATTCTGTCCACGTCACACTTGACGGCTTGACATAGTTAGTGGGAATTTGGGGGTGTGACAGACTGGTATCAAAGACTTGGTTGTAGAGAACTAGGTTTGCATGCAGTAAACTTAGACTCTATCCATAGCTATACACTTAAACTCTACACTAGTTTCACACAGCACATTATGTGCATAGTTTAGCAATATGCTTTGTGACTTTATCAGACTCTTACGAACATGCCTTTGGCACTCTTAACGGGAGTTCATACTGTGACAATCCGACTTTTTGAGTTAACTTAGCGAACTGAAAATAGTGAGATCACAGGCCCAACAGGGTAAATGTAGGCCCAATAAGGCCAGTGTAGGCCCAATGAGATCAAGCTAGGCCCAATAAGGCCAGTGTAGGCCCAATGAAGTCTAGGAAGGCCCAATAAGGCCAAGGTAGGCCCAGGTAAGCCCAATAGTATTTAGGAGGCCCAATTGGGTTAATCTAGCCCAATAATGGTTCAATTGGCTCAATTTATGACAATTCTGCAATTTCAAGTTACCACCGTTAATTCGAAACTAACCGAAACGACTCTGAATCGAACAAAAACAAACTACAAGGATTAGAGTTGATCAAAACAAGTATATAAACACTTAAAACATGAGAATTAAACATGTGATTAGAATAAACACAATTTTGACTCTTAAAAGTCAAAATTCAGTTGAAAATCAAACTTAAATTCGAATTCGCATTAAAACCATGTAATTAATTGAATTAAATTGTCAATAATTGTCATATTGATGATTATTAACAACTAGTAACCGTTGTTACAACATAAATCATCGAATTTATGTGATTAATGACTCGTAAAGTTGAAACCGTAACTAGGAGCTATGAAATCGTCACAATTCGTCAACAATTCACACAATTGAACACTTATACACTATAATCGGCCCCTTTAGTACCTAGTACACACAACAATTGGATTCAAGAAGCTGTGGATTAAAGAACTCGATAGGAAGGTGGCCGAACATAAACACAGAAGTTGATCTCTTTGAATTCAACACCAAAAATAGGTAAACTCGACTTCTCTACTACCTAAAAGTCTCGATTAAGCAAACCCCTATGCAGGTTTCTTGAAATAACATCGTTATATTGAAATCTTAATTCTAGGGTTCATACTAAGAAACGTTTTGGGGGTTTCGATCAAAACAAGTTTAAAAATCGAATCACATATTACAGAGAGTTTCGAAATACTCTACATAATGATAAACCTATGTCAATTTAATGTAATAATTAAGAATTGAATGAACTGCATTTTTTTACAAACCGAATTGGGGGTTTTCAACGAAATATGTTCGAAAACCAAATCAAAACACATCAACAGTTTCGGATTAACATAACAAGCGATAACCCTATGCCAATTTAATATTAAAACATTGAATTGTATGATGATGGATTCTAGGGTTCTTAGAATAAACGTAATTGGGGGATTTGATTCTAATGGGCTCAACAATCAAATTAAATGGTACCTCAGTTTCTGAAGATCCCGATTTAAGTAAATATTATGTCAATTTTATCAAAAATCATCGAATTGGGTGTTAACCGGTTTCAAGTATTCATGTTAAGAACGAGTTAGGGTTTTTGGTTAAAAAGAACACTAAAATTCGATTACTCTGTACAGAATGAGTCGAAATCAATGGTGTAATGAAAACCTTATGAGTCAAGGGACAATTGATCATTAATTCGATTGATTTGAATTGGGAATCAATAGGTTAGGGTTCGAATGTGTGCATAGCCGATTAATCGGGCTATGGTGAATTGTTTTCGAATTAAACCCACCTGTGAACTCTTTGGGATATATGGAACAATAGCCCCATGGTTTTAGGCTCTATCGGGTTCGAACCGTGGGCCAATTTGGGCTTAATAGCTCGGTTTAAGAAAAACCAAGGGGATCCGATCCTTTGTAGATTAAAACAAATTAAAATGAGATCTGTTAATGAAATCTGAACCAGAACAGTTGGTAAGATGCGTGGGTTTAGAGGTGCAGGTCACGGGTTCGAGCCTAGGGCTTCACCTGTTTTTTTGAAAATTAAAACTATTTTGAGTTTTAATTTGTAACTCTTTCGTTCTAACTCCGTTTCGATCCGTTCCAGTTGCGTTGAAACCGTAACGAAATCCCGAACTAAATAAAGTAATAAAATCTATATTTTAAACCGAAAACGAAATCTCGTATAATTACGCTTATTTAAATAAAATCACATATGGACTATATGATTTTATTAAACGAATTTAAAGTCATGTATAGTTAATTGTGCACACTTCTAATGAGTCTAACATACGTGTGTTGACACGTATGTGATTTCAAGCACAAAACGATATTCCGAATAACACAACGTATTGTTTAAAACACAGTTTCTTCGTAGAGGATTTTCTACGCGAGTTCACGAGTGTTTGATCATTCTGCTACAATCAAAGGTGCGTACACGGCCCCTTTCTTATTTTAACTGTTTTGGGGGAGAAAACATGTGCAACAAACACTTTTAGATACATATCACTTGCATGAGTTAGCTGTTTACATGAAGTGCAAACATAGCATTACAACGCCTTCCATTTCGAACCATTTAATTTGCCGTAGTGCAAAGCGTGGTAGTTGAAGATAGATCTATTGGGTTTGACAAACCTCACCTGGTAGATGGGATCTACGCAGGTGTTTGACTGACCAAACACACATTTCTATTGTTTGTGCTAGACAATAGTGTTAAGGCAAAAACATGCTATAGCATGGCAACGTCAGCTTCGGTGTCGACCACTTATGTAAATAGTACAAATGACTAGCTATCATGACTATGCATGTGTGATTATGTTATCTGTAAACTTTATATTCAAACTGTGATTATACATACAAACCTGTGTATGCACCAACCTTTGTGTTGACTTGATTTACATGTTTTCTCAGGACACTAAGACACAAGCAAGGACAAGCAGGGACTAGGATGTTGAGTCTCATGCATGCATTTCAGTTCAAGTGTTTTAGCTTTGATAAATTAAGACATTGAATGTTATTGGATTTGTACTTTACATTTTCAAACCGTTACGTTTTGTTATTGTTTTTTTAAAACGCTTCCGCAAACTTTGAAAACCTTGATGTTACAGTTTTAGACCAACATATGTTTTGAAATTCATATAGAGGTCTTCGCTATGTCTAATGATCTGAGATCCTGGTTTGTCACGTTCCCAAACGGTATGATTCCGTTAGTTGAAAATTGGGGGTGTGACAGATTGGTATCAGAGCCATTGGTTATAGCGAACTAGGTTTGCATTTGTAGACTTAGACTATAACTGTTAGACATTAGACACTTATTTACACGATAGTTTATATGCATTTACATATGGCATTTTGTAACAGACATGGTATTATCATCTACACTTACTCACACTGAGGGACAAGTAGTAGCATTGTCAGAAATCATGACAAGGAGGATCGAACCAGTGGATGATACGATCCACTATGGAGAGGAAACACATGTTCAACAAAGGGGGAACAACCAATATTGGCAATGGTTTCCTGATCTCATACGCAGCTGGGTGAGGGAAGAACGAGTGCCACCACCACTAACTGCCAACACTGCTAATAGCCTTTGGACGTTACCTGCTCTAGGATATCCACTAGAACAGGCATTTGCTGCTTTTGTTGCACGTATGGAGCGTGAAATCCGCAACATGCGGGAAGTAGCAGGGATGATCACAGAATTGCTTGAGAATAACAACTGGCTGACACGAATGTGGGATAACCTCACTGAGGAGTTGGTTAGGACTAATGAGGAACAGGAAAATTTGGTGGAAACGATCTGGATGATGCGAGGGACGGTCCTCGAACTCACTGCACGACTAGAAACTACTGAGTTACGTGTAGCTGTAGCTGAGGCAAGGGCTGAGGAAGCCAATGCACAGGCTGGTGCAGCGGCGACTGAAGCCAATATAGTGAGAGACTTGGCTGGGGAGGCCATGACCCTCATCACTGGGCATATGCGTTACCAGCATGGTGTAGTGACTGGTCCAACAGAACTGGAAGATTCATCATCAACCGTTGATCAACCAAACGATGGAATCTAGTTATTTCATTCTAATTAACAAACTTATATGAGTGGGTTGTACTCATAAAAGTAGATTTCGTGTTTAGTTGTTTTGTATCTCTTTGACAAACAATTGTAAGCACTAGTTTAACATAAATGATTAAGAATTGTTATCTTAATGACTATGATGGTATGTTACATTTACCTTGTGCATGAGTGATGATTATGCGATGGGTGTAATCTCATTATGTATATTTGTAAATAGGAAGATCATGGTTGGAGAGAACATTAACATGAACGCAACGGAACTTGAGGCACTTATTAACACTCGAATTACCGAGACAATTGCAAACTATACGCAAACACACCAAACAGGATCACATGATCCAACGGGAGGACTGATAAACCCACAAATGTGCACGTTCAAAACATTCTTGAACTGTAAACCACGTAATTTCAAAGGATCGGAAGGAGCCATTGGACTTCTTCGATAGATTGAACAGTCAGAATCGGTGTTTGAGATGTGCAATTGTCCGGAAGAAAACAAGGTCAGATATGCTATTTGTACTTTGGAGGGTTCAGCCTTGACGTGGTGGAACTCTATCGTACAGACACTCGGTTTGAATACAACCAATGCACTTACTTGGAACGGATTCAAAATCCTGTGGCTGGAGGAGTATTGTCACCGTGATGAAATGCAAGAACTTGAGGATGAATACAGTCAACTCAAGATGAAAGGTTCTAATATTGAGGAATACACTACTCGATTCCAGCAGTTAGCAAGACTCTTACCGCACAGGGCAACCCCACCTAGCAAGTGGATCAAGAGATACATTGGAGGGCTGGTATCTCAGGTTCGAAAATTGATCATATCTGCAAATCCTATTACTATACAACCAACTGACTGATCAAACGATGCAACGAGGAACATTACCCAAACGAACAGTAACAGCTAAGGCGGGAGACCACAAAAGAAAATGGGATGTCATGGATTCAAAGAATTTCACTCAGCAGTCATTTCAGCAGAACCGCAAGCAGGAATCAAACAGAACCCATCACAATCCAAACAGTAATCAACAGTCATCGGGAGGGTATAATGGTAGAAGCCCGAAGTATAACAAATGTGGATTCCATCACTTTGGGAATCAATGTGACAAGTACCGATGTCAGCGATGCAGAAAGATAGGTCATGTAGCAAAAGACTGTCGAGGGGAACTTCAGGCAAGCTCACTCAATCGGAACAACACACAGAAAGGATGTTTTGAGTGTGGCTTATCAGGACATTTCAAGAAGGAGTGCCCACAACTCAAGAAAAGAAGGGCTAATGACATAACTACAAAAGGAAACAGCAACAACAACACAAATGTTGTTCGAACAGGGCTTTTGTGATTGGAGGACGTCAGGCATGGGAAGATCCCAACGTCGTTACGGGTACGTTTCTATTGAATTATCACTCTGCCTCTATGATATTTAACACTGGTGCAGATCGGGGTTTAGAAAACCCATACATTATAGAACTAGCTAATGATAAGTTAGTTGTTGTAAACCATATTTCTAAAGGATGTGTTCTTGACTTGATGGGTCGAACACAGGACATTGATTTTATGCCTACTGTCTTAGACAGTTTGATGTAGTCATTGGCTTGAATTGGTTGTCCAAACACCAGACTGAAATAGTATGCTATCAAAAGCTCGTCCGTATACCGCTTTCACATGGGGAGACACTGTATGTATAAGGTGAGAAGAGCAGTGCGCCACTGCGTCTCATATCTTGTACGAAAGCACACAAACGCCTGCGTAAGGTCATGCAGCAGTTATAACACTTAAGCCGGTAGATGAGAAAAAGATTGGAGACATCCCAGTGGGTTATGAATTTCCTGAAGTATTTCCAGAAGACCTACCGGGATTACCACCTATCAGACAGGTGGAATTTCGAATCGACCTTACACCAGATGCAGCACCGATAGCTAGGGCGCCTTATCGAATTGCACCGTCAGAGATGCAAGTGTTATCTACACAACTGCCGGAGTTGTTGGATAAGGGCTTCATACGACCTAGTTTTTTTTTTCACCGTGGGGAGCTTCAGTTTTATTTGTTAAGAAGAAGGATGGGATTTTCCGTATGCGTATCGATTACCGGGAATTGAACAAGGTTACTATCAAGAACCGGTATCCGTTACCCAGAATTGATGATCTGTTCGATCAGTTGCAAGGTTCGAGTTACTACTCGAAGACTAATCTCAGATCGAGTTATCATCAACTCAGAGTTCAAGAGGAAGATGTTCCAAAGAGCATTCAGAACGTGCTATGGCCATTATGAGTTTTTGGTCATGCCATTTGGGTTGACAAACGCTCCAGCTGTATTCATGGATCTCATGAATCGTGTTTGTAAACTTTATCTTGATAAGTTTGTCATTGTTTTCGTTGATGACATTCTTAGCTATTCTCCGACTGAGGAAGAGCACGCTGAACATTTTCGATTTGCTGTTGGAATTACTGAAACAAGAAGAAACTATACGTTAAGTTCTCGAAATGTGACTTCTGGATGCGAAGTATAACTGGACGAATAATCAGGAAGTTGCTTTTCAGTTATTGAAACAGAAACTCTACAGTGCAACGATTATGTCCTTACCAGAAGGAACAGAAGACTTTGTGGTGTATTGTGATGCATCTACACAGGGTTTAGGATGTGTGTTGATGCAACGTGATAAAGTGATTGCTTACGCTTCAAGACAACTACGACCACACGAAAAGAATTACACTACTCATGATTTGGAGTTAGGAGCAGTGGTCTTTGCTTTGAAAATTTGGAGGCATTATTTATATGGAACCAAGTGTATCATTTACACTGATCGTAAGAGTTTGCAACATATCTTTTATCAGAAGGAACTTAATATGAGACAGCGACGATGGGTTGAGTTGTTGAATGACTACGAATGCGTGATTAAGTATCACCCGGGAAAAGCTAATGTGGTAGCTGATGCTTTAAGCAGAAAAGACACTTCAACAAGGCGGGTTCGTGCACTTATGATGACGATACATACTAACTTACCTGACAAGGTACGCAGTGCTCAGCTCGAGGCTTTGAAGAAGGAAAACTTGGTACAGGAATCCTTACGAGGGATGGAAGAACAATTGAATGTTAAGTCTGATGGAATTCGTTATTTCATTAATCGACTTTGGATACCTTTGTATGGAGGTTTAAGGGAACTCGTGATGGATGAAGCACACAAGTCCAGGTATTCAGTCCATCCGGGATCAGACAAGATGTATCATGACTTGAAGGCACTGTATTGGTTGCCTCACATGAAAGCTGACATTGCTAAGTACGATAGCAAATGTTTGACTTGCTCGAAAGTCAAAGTTGAATATCAGAAGCCATCTGGTTTACTGCAACAACCAGAAGTACCAATGTGGAAATGGGACCAGATTTCAATGGACTTTATTACTAAGTTACCCCGTACACCGAGTGGTTGTGGTACGATATGGGTAATTGTCGATCGATTAACGAAATCTGCACATTTCTTAGCAATCAAGGAAACTGATAAGATGGAGAAACTGACTCGCATTTACATCAAAGAAGTGGTAACACGGCATGGCGTGCCAATCTCTATAATCTCAGATCGGGATGCCCGATTTACTTCCAACTTTTGGAAATCTCTTCATACGTCATTGGGGACTCGCTGGGATATGAGTACCGTCTATCATCCACAGACCGACGGTCAAAGTGAACGTACGATTCAAATGCTCGAGGATATGTTACGAGCTTGTGTAATTGATTTTGGTGATAGTTGGGAGAATCACTTACCGTTGGTGGAATTCTCTTACAATAATAGTTATCATACAAGTATTCAAGCAGCACCGTTTGAAGCTTTGTATGGTCGCAAATGTCGTTCATCAGTTTGCTGGGCTGAAATTGGTGACAGGCAGATAACAGGTCCTGAACTAGTGCACGAGACAACAGAGAAGATAGTTCAAATCCGGAACCGTATGGCAGCGGCCCGGGATTGACAGAAGAGTTATGCTGACAAACGTCGTAAGCCGTTGGAATTTCAAGTAGGAGACCGATTTCTTCTAAAGGTATCACCTTGGAAAGGTGTGATATGATTCGGTAAGCGCGGGAAACTTAGTCCACGTTACGTAGGACCTTTTGAGATCCTAAAAAGGATTGGTCCGGTTGCGTATCAACTCAAATTACCGGATGAACTCAGTGGAGTTCATGATGTCTTTCACATATCGAACTTAAAGAAATGTCTTTCTGATAAGACATTGGTAGTACCACTTGAAGAAATACAAGTGGACGAACAGTTACGATTCATCGAGGAACCAGTTGAAATCATAGACCGAGAGGTCAAACAGCTCAAACAAAGCAAGATTCTGATAGTTAAAGTTCGGTGGAATTCAAGACGTGGTCCTGAATTCACATGGGAAAGGGAAGATCAAATGATGAAGAAGTATCCTCATCTATTTAAAACAACAACTGCAAACACTGTGAAGACACGTTAAATTTCGGGACGAAATTTCCTTTAACAAGGGGATGATGTGATATTTCACACTCTAACTGTAAGCACAAACACTTCATACTATTGATTTTAGTATAAACAACTGGGTTGAACACCAGCTTTGCAGAATGCAAACACAAACATTTCATAGTAGTACATACATGATTGATTTCAAACAATGTATTACATTTCAAACATTACATTTGATGTAATAAATTTCATGGTGGTACAATCATGATCGGTTAAACAAGGGTAGAGTTACATATAGAAGGAACCAGAATAATTGTGTAAGGTAAATTGACGAATACAGGGGCCCATGTACTCGTGAATTTACAGGTACGCATGAATTTTGGAAGTTCTATTTTGTCGACTACATTCAAACATTTGCTATGTGTGAGATTACATAGTACAGTATACAAACACTTTATTCAATTGGTTTTGTTACAAACATTTGTGCTACATTACATTCTATACATTTTATGAGCTACATTTCATATGTTACATGTTATGGTAGTACATGCATGATTGGTTACACACATTTTACTATGAGCGGGGTTGCATAGTACAAACAGTTACGGACACTCACTATGTGTGGGAACACTCACTATGTGTGGGATTACACAACACAGTATGATCAAACACAAACAGTCACAGTTAGGTGAACTAACTAGTGTATACACAAACAGTCACATTGAACGATCACACTTAGTTGTGATGTTGCAAGCATTAGATTTTGTGTGGGAATACACACAAACACGCGGAATGATCAAACCACACTAACACGTACGATTTAAACTCGTAAGTAGTTTCCTAACTACTCCTATCATTTACTAATTTTCGGGACGAAAATTCCTTCAACAAGGGGATGATGTGACAATCCGACTTTTTGAGTTAACTTAGCGAACTGAAAATAGTGAGATCACAGGCCCAACAGGGTAAATGTAGGCCCAATAAGGCCAGTGTAGGCCCAATGAGATCAAGCTAGGCCCAATAAGGCCAGTGTAGGCCCAATGAAGTCTAGGAAGGCCCAATAAGGCCAAGGTAGGCCCAGGTAAGCCCAATAGTATTTAGGAGGCCCAATTGGGTTAATCTAGCCCAATAATGGTTCAATTGGCTCAATTTATGACAATTCTGCAATTTCAAGTTACCACCGTTAATTCGAAACTAACCGAAACGACTCTGAATCGAACAAAAACAAACTACAAGGATTAGAGTTGATCAAAACAAGTATATAAACACTTAAAACATGAGAATTAAACATGTGATTAGAAGAAACACAATTTTGACTCTTAAAAGTCAAAATTCAGTTGAAAATCAAACTTAAATTCGAATTCGCATTAAAACCATGTAATTAATTGAATTAAATTGTCAATAATTGTCATATTGATGATTATTAACAACTAGTAACCGTTGTTACAACATAAATCATCGAATTTATGTGATTAATGACTCGTAAAGTTGAAACCGTAACTAGGAGCTATGAAATCGTCACAATTCGTCAACAATTCACACAATTGAACACTTATACACTATAATCGGCCCCTTTAGTACCTAGTACACACAACAATTGGATTCAAGAAGCTGTGGATTAAAGAACTCGATAGGAAGGTGGCCGAACATAAACACAGAAGTTGATCTCTTTGAATTCAACACCAAAAATAGGTAAACTCGACTTCTCTACTACCTAAAAGTCTCGATTAAGCAAACCCCTATGCAGGTTTCTTGAAATAACATCGTTATATTGAAATCTTAATTCTAGGGTTCATACTAAGAAACGTTTTGGGGGTTTCGATCAAAACAAGTTTAAAAATCGAATCACATATTACAGAGAGTTTCGAAATACTCTACATAATGATAAACCTATGTCAATTTAATGTAATAATTAAGAATTGAATGAATTGCATTTTTTTACAAACCGAATTGGGGGTTTTCAACGAAATATGTTCGAAAACCAAATCAAAACACATCAACAGTTTCGGATAAACATAACAAGCGATAACCCTATGCCAATTTAATATTAAAACATTGAATTGTATGATGATGGATTCTAGGGTTCTTAGAATAAACGTAATTGGGGGATTTGATTCTAATGGGCTCAACAATCAAATTAAATGGTACCTCAGTTTCTGAAGATCCCGATTTAAGTAAATATTATGTCAATTTTATCAAAAATCATCGAATTGGGTGTTAACCGGTTTCAAGTATTCATGTTAAGAACGAGTTAGGGTTTTTGGTTAAAAAGAACACTAAAATTCGATTACTCTGTACAGAATGAGTCGAAATCAATGGTGTAATGAAAACCTTATGAGTCAAGGGACAATTGATCATTAATTCGATTGATTTGAATTGGGAATCAATAGGTTAGGGTTCGAATGTGTGCATAGCCGATTAATCGGGCTATGGTGAATTGTTTTCGAATTAAACCCACCTGTGAACTCTTTGGGATATATGGAACAATAGCCCCATGGTTTTAGGCTCTATCGGGTTCGAACCGTGGGCCAATTTGGGCTTAATAGCTCGGTTTAAGAAAAACCAAGGGGATCCGATCCTTTGTAGATTAAAACAAATTAAAATGAGATATGTTAATGAAATCTGAACCAGAACAGTTGGTAAGATGCGTGGGTTTAGAGGTGCAGGTCACGGGTTCGAGCCTAGGGCTTCACCTGTTTTTTTGAAAATTAAAACTATTTTGAGTTTTAATTTGTAACTCTTTCGTTCTAACTCCGTTTCGATCCGTTCCAGTTGCGTTGAAACCGTAACGAAATCCCGAACTAAATAAAGTAATAAAATCTATATTTTAAACCGAAAACGAAATCGCGTATAATTACGCTTATTTAAATAAAATCACATATGGACTATATGATTTTATTAAACGAATTTAAAGTCATGTATAGTTAATTGTGCACACTTCTAACGAGTCTAACATACGTGTGTTGACACGTATGTGATTTCAAGCACAAAACGATATTCCGAATAACACAACGTATTGTTTAAAACACAGTTTCTTCGTAGAGGATTTTCTACGCGAGTTCACGAGTGTTTGATCACTCTGCTACAATCAAAGGTGCGTACACGGCCCCTTTCTTATTTTAACTGTTTTGGGGGAGAAAACATGTGCAACAAACACTTTTAGATACATATCACTTGCATGAGTTAGCTGTTTACATGAAGTGCAAACATAGCATTACAACGCCTTCCATTTCGAACCGTTTAATTTGCCGTAGTGCAAAGCGTGGTAGTTGAAGATAGATCTATTGGGTTTGACAAACCTCACCTGGTAGATGGGATCTACGCAGGTGTTTGACTGACCAAACACACATTTCTATTGTTTGTGCTAGACAATAGTGTTAAGGCAAAAACATGCTATAGCATGGCAACGTCAGCTTCGGTGTCGACCACTTATGTAAATAGTACAAATGACTAGCTATCATGACTATGCATGTGTGATTATGTTATCTGTAAACTTTATATTCAAACTGTGATTATACATACAAACCTGTGTATGCACCAACCTTTGTGTTGACTTGATTTACATGTTTTCTCAGGACACTAAGACACAAGCAAGGACAAGCAGGGACTAGGATGTTGAGTCTCATGCATGCATTTCAGTTCAAGTGTTTTAGCTTTGATAAATTAAGACATTGAATGTTATTGGATTTGTACTTTACATTTTCAAACCGTTACGTTTTGTTATTGTTTTTTTAAAACGCTTCCGCAAACTTTGAAAACCTTGATGTTACAGTTTTAGACCAACATATGTTTTGAAATTCATATAGAGGTCTTCGCTATGTCTAATGATCTGAGATCCTGGTTTGTCACGTTCCCAAACGGTATGATTCCGTTAGTTGAAAATTGGGGGTGTGACACATACTCTACTGCACATGCAACCTGTGCAAGGGGATTAGTGAACAGAAAACTAAAGATCGAAGAGAACTCTTCTATGTTCTGAAGTAGACTTCTCTAGCACAATCTAACACGAATCGAATGTTTTTCCTTGAGTATAAATGCGGCCACATGACGTGTGTCAGCGGACTAGAACCTTAGTATCGACACTCAGTAAGAAAACTTCGAACCCTAAGGTGTTTAGTACCTTAAGATTGAATGAACTAGAACGACTGTGTAAGATATATTGACGATTATGGTGGCCAACGTAATCGTGAATTTAAAGGTGCATACGAGTTCTAGCGAATTCAATGATAAGCTATGTCCACTTGGAATACAAATCACATGGTTGACATGTGACCGTTAACCATGTAGTTCAAACAAATCCCATTAACCTATTAGAAATTGTGATGTAAAACTCATCGATTCCTTGCCTTCAACCTAGTCAATCTTAACTCATTTGAACCTTCTCAGTGCAACTTTGGCAAACGTAGTACATACGACGACTGATTTTTCAGCATAGCACCTGCAATGGATACATCTACCTGTAAGTGGAACTCCAAATAAAAACATCACAACCATGCGTGAATGAGGAAGTTGGACTGGCGCAACAACACTTTATCAGATCCAGAACACTGAAGACATATCGTTGACTGATGGTGCCACATCAGGACACATATCGTTGAATACCCATAGATGCCACGCATACTCTCCCTTAATTGCTCCTGACACTCGTAGACATCCATATAGATAATGGAGTCATCTATTGACACTTTTTGTGAAGATTTCAACAAGAAGTACGACCAGACCTTGCACAACCTGGCCTTACAGCGAGCACAAGTAATATGAACACTAGTTCTTCAAACTATCAAGATTGAAGAATAAGGGAGTTGAACAAACTAAGATACTCGAGCCATCTTATTATAGCAAATGACTTCGTATACCCTCCTCAACCTCTAACAAGCCTCACGAATGCCTAACCCAGACACGCTAAAGTTAATTGTACCATGTTGACTAGAATGTCACCGAACTCCGCAGATTAACACCTGATCTCTCATAAGATCTACCCGAACACTTGAACCTACCCAAGAATATGGCCTAACTTTCATAACGATCAGCAAACGAAGTTGGCAACGCAAATGTAGGAATTCAATGAAACTCTGACTGTAGAATTTCCTGTGAGAGTCAACAAAGATCTTTTGAGTCGAACAAAAATCTTTAAACTCAAAATAGAACGCACGCTAACCTTCGAACATTCGAAACATGTTCCGGAAACACACGAGTGTATATATATCATTGAAAAATCATTGCATGATATCATCCGATAGAGCACATTGGAACGATTAATTCCTATCAACCACGCAGGACTAACAATCACGTACCTATTCTGTCAATAGACCCTCTGATGCCTTTCATCTCAAAGAAACGTTTACATTACTCTTAATAGAACCTAATGGATATACCATCTCACAAGACTTTGATCCCATATCTCATTACCATAACTCTTGGTTACAACTTAAGTCGAAGCACCAGCATGCTTCGTGCATCATCTTGATGAGACGACACAACTGAAACCATAGTAGATATAACTCCCTAACGAAGATACCCTCCCTGTCAAACGTCATTGATCTCTTATGATGACAATTACTTCTCCAAACCTCAATTACCCTAAATGACCCCTAAAGGCCACACAAGAGATGCCTAGCAATTCACCTTGAAACCGATCTACACATGACACTCTTAATCTTTTTCGCATGATGATTGCAACTTATACCACCTTGAACTCTTTGAAAAATCGATAAGACATCTCATGGTGCGAGAACTCGACTGTTAAACCAAGAACTTATAGAAAGATGCATTGGGATCCTTTGCGACAAAATGGACTTGCTCATGTGTTGGTACAACTCAAGAAATCATTCACACAAGTAAGATTGAAAGACGCGAATCAAGGTAAAGGAATACAGTCGCATTGGTATCTCTCTTTTATCCGTATGTTTCCAACATGTATTAACATTAGACTGAGAAATGTGTACATTCAAAGTCGAGACTAGAGATTTCTTGCGAACTAGGAGTTTCAGTCATAAACATAAAACATCAGGAACTACCTAAACCAACAACAACTGAGAGCAGATGACTGATAGACCCTAACATGATTGAAGTATGGCAACTTAACCATGATACAACACATTTACAAACACAAACAGCGCTATAAGAATGTGAGTATTAGAAACCGAAACACAAAACTAAACACTAAAAACAATCATCAAACCAATCGACAATCCATTTTGAGGGATTTCACTTTCTTTCAAGATTGCACATCTCCTTGTCTCGATATCCTCGGTTGCTACAGATTCTTCACGACAGGTTTGAGGAACCTCCCTTGATTAAAGAAACACAAGGAAATTATGATCAACACCTGTGTAACAGCTAGATATCCACCTCTAAAATAAACCACATGGCCAAGAAGGATACACATACGGTTTTCCTACTAAGACAACTAGACAACCACTCGCTTTAAAAACTCTTAGCTGGAATTCGCCACAAATAATTGTCATTTTACAAAAACGACGGCAAACGTAAGAACCCTACTGAACCCTGAAACATGATGACATTATACATGGTCACAACTGACATTCCCTGACATTTCGATACAAACTTTGTTGAGAAAACAATTGTTTGTGAATCTGCGTAGGTTCACGCGATGAGATTCGTGACATACCATCCTCAAACTCTAACTCGATGTTGCGAGGCAATCTTGAATAAATGATGACACATCCTTGTGTAACCACGCTCGTGTCACGAGATATTTGTCATGAGAACATAACAGCTAGACTCCTCACAGACTAACAAACCTTTTGGAAATCACAGCACACAATATGATTCCTATTCCCCTCAAGTGATTGAAACCGTTCGTCCGGCACTCAAACTATGAAACTTGTGTACTGATTAACCAAGTTGCTTATCTCTCAAAATGATCATATTACATGAACTCTCTATCTCCGCACCAAGGGAGACACAACCAGGACTCTCTAAGGTAGAGGTCCTCCGAAGGTCCAACATGAATATCGAAATCCACACATTTCCTTCTCATCAAAAGACAAACAAGCATGATAATCTAACCCAAACCTACCTAAAAGGAATAGTCACTAGGCACGGAGTGCCAACTGTCACACCCCGACCGATGGCGGAATACGTCGAGGCGCGATTATGATTGTTCATAACTCATGGTGCTATTTGTAAGTTTCATATTTAAACAATCTCATTTAAATCACAACATTCATTACATAATAATTCAATACAATCATTCCAACATTACACATGAATTCAAATACAATATATTTGATTAATGTTTAAACTAGGTCTCATATTCCTATATGATCTTCATCCATAGCTTTAACCTGTTACACATGTAAAATAGAGTTTGATCAACTATTTGCATAGTTGGTGAGATTCTCATACAATTTGATATATGTATATATAAGAAATAAGATGCAACGATAGTCTAATAAGAATTGATCTAAATATATATATATATATGTTCCACAATGTTTGATAATATGATTTTGGCAATTTCACCTTTCTAACATAATGACACAAAGTCATTAAAGAAAGGCTACTAGTAATACTAAATAGTTTTTGGCAATTTCACCTTTAATATTAAACAATGACATAAGTCATGTTAATTAAAGGCTACTAGTACTAATGTATTGTATATGATAATAATAATAACACATAAATATACAAACAAATAAGTAACACATAACATTCAAATCTAATTCTAACTTAAACTATAGAATTGCATCATAGTATTTGTTTATGACTCTAGAATAACGTTGTTTGATATGACATGTGCAGCATCCCAAAGATTACAAAAATGTAACAAGGAAGTATAAGAAAACTCACATGCTTTTGCTTTAGAATTATCCAAATAGTGCTTGCTAATGTTTAGGTAGGAATGAATCACCAAATCAACCTAAGTTATATAAAAGAATCCAACTTAGATATTCCTAAGTATTGTTCATGTTTGCCCGTATAATCCTCTTTTGATTTGTGCTTAAAATAATAGTTTGGAATGGTTTTATAACTTTTGTGATGGAATAAACAAAATGTTTAAAATAAAGTAATAAATAGAATAATGTTTTTTTTAATTTTTTTCTAAACATAAAATAGTTATTTACATGTGTTTATAACTTGTTAATATTTTGAATTTATAAATTTAGAATATTTAGAAAATGAAAAATGATTTAAAGAAATGATATCTTTAGAAGTATATGTATGTTTGCTAATAACATTTTTTTAAAATTTGTAATTATATTATCATAAAATTTATATCATAAATATTCAAATAATTTTCTATCTTTTTAGATTATTTTTATAAATAATATTTATCTTTTTAAAATTTGTTTAAACAATCAAATGGCAAATTTGTAAAATAATAATCTGAAAAATAATTTAAAAATTTCCAGAATGTTTATATATTTGATTTATAATTTCTGGAAATTTTCTAGAATTTTTAGAAATGCTTTAGCATTTTTTATATATTTAAAACTATTTAGATACTATTTAAATAGCAAAATAATCTAAATTAAATCTGAAAAATTCCCAAATATTTACAGAATGTTAGAAATATTATTTTAGAATTTATGGAATTTTTTTAGAATTTTTAGAGTTCATTTGGTTAGTACAACAAAAATAAAAGATAAAAAAATAAGGTTTAATCAAAACCCCGGCTATGCCTGGATTCGAACCCGGGTCCATTGCCCCAAGCGCTAAGCCAGAACCACTGATCTGTGTGGATTGCCTTGTTAGAATCCATTTCAGATTGATAATAAACACATTCCCAAATAATCCCCAAATCACTATGAACCCTAGAAACTATCGCGATCCAATTCGACCAATGTGAAGATCGTGAGGGCTTGGATTCATGGGGTTTTTGATCTATGTTCTAAAACGAAATTATGGACACTAAAATTACCTGGAATGATTGAGTTTTGATTGAGTTATCGTTAACCTCAGTCGCGATCGATTCTTGCGCTAAATCCGATGCTTCGGTTGATCACAGAGAGTTTTGTGGTTATGGTTTCATTCGAAATGGAGAAGTGAATAAAAACCCTATCGCTTTAACTTCTTATTGGTTCTAAACGTACGATTTTCGATTATTGAGTTAACGTTTCGGTTTTGAGAATTCAAAACCGAATTAAATGTTATTGTTATTGAGTTTTTATGATCTAGGAACGTTATAATTCGTGTTTGGGTCATGGGGCATCGAAAACCCGTGCGCTTGGAGTTCGAAATGGGTCGGTTTCGTGGGTTAACCGGACTAGGCCGGAATTTGACCGGATTCCGGGTTGCCTCACCGGAAAAACGGGAAACACACGAGGGGGGGCCTTGCTGTACATCTTTTAAAAAAAATCACCATTTGGCCCCTCAACTTATATTTACACCTTTCTTTATCTTAGTTTGTGTTATTATAAAACAAACTTTATAATTAGTTTTTAAATTTCATTGCAAATCCATTATTCATAATTCCAATTACTAATGTTTTTAATTAACATAAAACTCTATAATTTAATAGCCATATTAGGGTTTATATATTTTAAATAATTATTTGTTAAAACTTAGTTGTATATTTATAAGATAAAATCATATTTTGAATTGAATCGCCGTATACAAATATTATATATATCTATATGTGTGTGTTTTAGAATTTGAATTGAGTTAACAAACCCACATGAAAAATTATGACACTTTTACATTTTAAAATCAATGATTATTGATATATATAGATATATATCTTTATAAAATATAGTTTATGTTTACACTTTATTATTATTAATATACATTTACATAATTCGTTGTTCAAATATGTGATAAGTATTATATATCAAAGATTTAACTTTTAATTGTTTAAGTTTATAAAATTTTAAATCAAACTACGAACTTTAATAATTACTTTTGTTTATTAGAATTTTGACACACTTATTATTACTGAAAAACCTAAATGTTACACCAACTTCATTCGTTACCAACCTACTTTGATTTATGACATGCTTTTGGATGTCCTTTTATAAAACATTGGGAACAAGACAGGGTATGAACACTACATATCACCCACATACTATCAGAGAAAGGCGGACACTTAATATAACCCATAAGTGATATGCTAAGGACATTTGCGAAAGACTTAGAAACAATCAGGAGCCGTACCTTTATGCTAGTGAGATTTCCTACAACGACAGATGTCATTCGAGGATGAAAACTTCACCACTTGAATCACGAGATAGACACAAGCGTTGTTAACCCATTCACTTGGTAGATGCGAACAAAAGCCAACTCCATGGTCCAAACCTGCCACTAGCCATACAAGATGTTGTTTCCAAATTTCTGAAACACGGAATGAGTCTTATTGGGTTCGAAAGCTCGTGAAGTAACACATTCATATTCTTGACACATATGTGTCAAGAGAACCAACTCAAATCATGTCATCCTATGCACAGTGACTCGGTGACGTATCAATTTGTTAAGAGTAGCGAACCTATGCACAAGTTGGTGTCTAATCAACAGCTATGCTAGAGTGAGAACTACAAAATGTATCTTCAAATTCAAATCACTCAATGTGGGTGGATACAAAAGGAAATGTTGGCTACGACTTAACCAATAATCCGGCCATTTTACAACTAGAAGGAAAAAGAGTATCGTCCAAGACTTAGTGATATCTTATGTGTGCTACAGAAAACCCAAGTCAAAAAAAATTCCTCCTTGAATTTTTCATTGCAATAGTCGATCTGCGAGGGACTAGATATCCCGAATTTCCAGAGACATATGTCACCAATAAGTGGTATGGGACGAGAGTAGTAGAGAAGCTCTCGAGACAACTCAAAGCCACTAGGAGTGTAGTGCAAGAGAGGGTAGTCAAGATTTCTAATGCACAAATTACAGGAGTGGGCCAATTCATTACAATTACTAATCTGGTGTGTGAGTGTGGAGTTAGAACAACAATAAGAACAAGTATAGGCAGAGAATGTGATAGCACAACAAGTTGAGTTTGCTTCCATAAACTATTCAGAAGGTTTGCATAACAAGATAACAATCCTAATACTTTTCCAATACAATTGAACACGTGGCATGCATCCATTCCAAAAAAAATACAACTGATGACAAAATTACAATTCAATGAAGAACTAGTAGAAATACTAGAACGCCAAGTCAAGGAACTTAGACAGATCGGATTCCAATCGTGAAAATTAGATAGAACGCTAATGTGGATCTAACTTTACTTGGGAACATGAAGAACAAATGAAATCTAGGTATTCCCATCTTTTTGCTGATGAAACAGTTCCAAGGAGTTCTCACTGAATTTCGAAACGAAATTCTTTCGGCAAGGGAAGACTGTGACAACACGTACCTCAGACAGGCTCTCAACCTGGCTTGGCTATGAGTCAACCGTCATTAGGACTTTAAAACCGGTGTTTGTAACTCAATGTGGATCTAAGCACCATGTGTGGGGACTCAAAAACAAGTCCGAACAATTCTTGGATCGATAAACAAAGCATGAACGTCGAACCGTAAAGCAAAAACCATCGGAATAAAGCAACTGGGCATTCCGAGCAGTGCCTCTGGAGCCAGACGTCGGCACCTGAAGGTGCGCCCCAGACCTTCAGATCATATAAATCGGCTCCTTGGCCATTATGGCTCGATTTAACCACTCCAACACCTCCATTTCAGCTCCAGATCAGCTCACACTTGATCCCTCTTGGTTCTCAGCAGAAATCCATGCAAAATATGCCCTAAGATCTCGAGATTTCATCAAGAATGCTCCAAGTTATGGAATCTTGAAGTTTACAGGTAAGAATCTTGGTTTTTGGCTCGTTTCATGTGGTTTCTTGACTAAATCTTAAGTGTAACTTATGTGTATTGTTTTTCTTGTGTTTCAGATGGATAGATCTTGCAAGATCTTGGAGATTCAAGTGCTATTCGTAGAAAATACACATACTTTGACTTCTAAAACTCAAACTCATGCAAAATTAGTGTTCTTCAGATCTGTGAGTTTCTTTACTTATTTGGTTACATTTCAGTGTCACTAAGTGTTATGAAGTGTTTGAAACAAAGCCTCGCATGTAGATCTTGCTAGATCTAAGTTTTTGTCAAATGGGTATTTTTGGAAAAATGGTTAAACCAGTGCAAACGGGTCCAAAACTTGTTTTTGAACTCCTAAAACTAAGGAGATATGTTTAGGAAGATGAAATGTTGCATCTAGGACTTTGTGTGGCATTATTTGGCATAGAAATCAACTTAAACCGGTTAGAACAGGTTCATGGTTCGAACCAGGCTGGTTTTAGGGACCAGGCAGTACGCCTGCGCCCAAGCTATGACTGTTGGGCGGTACGCCCCTGACAAAATAGTATGGGGCTGACTTGCCTTCCGCGCGGGGCGTGCCAACCCAAACCTTGGTTCCAGGTGCTGCACACGGACCCTAAGACCCTAGTGGGTTAACTTGGTCAAAACCCTAGTTGACCAGACCCGATTTCCAACGATTTCCAAAATTAACCAATCGTTCCAAACACTTGTAACACCGGGAATGTAAATTCCTAACAATTACTTGATCCTAAGTCACGTCCAGTAAATCGAGGTGTTTATTTAGGACGTCCAGTGCTTAGTAACTGTGTGTCTGTTCTTCATATCAAATGAGTTTACAGTCCCTTTTCTCTTAACTGTTTATAAACTCAAACCGGGGGAGAATTACATGCAAATGCTTTTGAAAAACAATCTAAACATATGTTTTTGGCAAACACGTTGGATAAACGCCCTTGACAACCATTTTGAATAAACACTTTTGACAAGCATATTAAGCAAACATTTGACAAACATCTGGGTCAACACCATTGGGTGAACATTATGACAAAAACTTATTGATGTATTATTGGTTATGTTGTACAAACTCATTGAATGTGCTATATCGTACGCAAAATCCTCACAATTCATACCGTTAATGTATCACAATGAGGCGTTATTAGAGAGTACTATTGGGTCTGACAAGCCCCGCTCGACTACAACTCTGACGCAGTAAGGACGAGCGTAATATCGGCCTATGCCATTGGTTTTACGATAGACATGGCGGAGGCCTCACAGTCCAGTTCGGTAGTGACTCAACACAAACACTCAAGGCTTTTAGTCTAAACACATTTTGCATTCCAGTAGATATATTGTGCAACTGTTTTTACTACTTACTTATATCAAACTGTGAACTCATCAACTTTAAGTTGACACATAAGGCCTCGAGCCTGGAAAACATTGACAAAACAGCTCACGTATGAATCAACTGCTTACTTACTTTTGAACTAAACATGTGAACTTACCAACTTTATGTTGACACACTTTAGTATGTAATTATCAGGTACTTAGCACGCTTAGGAAAATAGGATTGCACTTAAGCAACCTCAGGGAGAGTCAAGTATGCATCTAAGCTTCTATTTTGAACATTTTACAATGATGTACCTTTAAACAATGTAGTGTCTTGACATCTTACTTTCCGTTGCATAACATTTTCCACTGCTCAACAATTTACAATTTCTGTTGCAACATTTTAAAACAACTTGATTATTATATTCGGAACAGCGTATTTTCAAACTCATATAGAGTCGTTTTATATGACTAGAGCTTTGATCCTGGCACGTCACACCCGACGGCTTGACGCCGTTATTGGGAATTTGGGGGTGTGACATGATTCAATAACATTTTATCTATGATTAGTAAATCTTATTATTACTATATCTAATATAATACAAACATCAAAAGTTCGAAAGTATTCAACAATTTCCATCCATTCATAGTCAACCTCTAACCGATATCTACATTTTGTTTTCCTATGATGACTAAACAACAACTTGTTGCTGAAAGTTGAATGGTCGCCGATTCAGTTTGAAAAACGGAATCTATTCTACCAGATATAGTAGCCCAAATGTTACAACAAGATAATGCAATAACAACCCCTTAACAATTGAGACCCTACCTATAAAATGGTCGAAGAAGGCTAAGGGAAAATGTCCAAAAGAATCTCCAAAAATGAAAATAATGTTTAATAAACTCTTAAAACATAAAAAGAATAAAACTGAATTTAGAGGGGCTAGATTGGTAAAAAGTTAAACATCTTTTTGAGTTAAAATAAATTTATAAACTAATACATGTAAGATTCAAAGTAGATAGACTCAAAGTGACAAATTCACAAAGGGGATTTCTTCTTCACTCGATTCCCTTCAAGAGCTCGAACTTGCGACCCAGAACCCAATTCCCAACCCATTTCCAATCCCACTTGAATCACAGCTCGATGAAAGCTCAATGTGTTTCGTTTTGGAAAGGATTGCACGCGTTTACAATCCTCAATCATCAATTGGTTGAAATCAATTCCATAAAACGCGTTAATGGCTTCCAAAGATACCACGAATGAGTTGAAATTAAAAATCCCATAACAACTGTATAAAATCTCTAATTAGACACACCATTCAAACCCTTTACTCATTTCTAAACTGTCTGCACACAAAAATCTCTCATACAAGGCCTCTAGAATACGACTTGAACTCAAGGAAGTCGCGGTCTCAACTCGAACTCAAAGTCTATCAATTCTAAACTCAAACCAAGTAAATTATATATCCTTAGGTTCGTCTTTAAACAAGGATCAAAAGCACTAACATTTTTTGAGCTCAAGATCTGTTAATAGAACGAATTGGACCAATCTTGGTTTTGAGCTCAAGATCTGTTAATAGCACTAACATTATGAATACATGTATTAGTTTGAGTATGCATATAAGGGAGGAATAATGCCTCATGTACAAACGGAAGGCTGAGACATAACTGGCATAAGAAAGGCTTGTCTAAGGAGTTTTGTACTAGCTTAATTTGAACCTACCATATTGTAGTTTTTCTTGGATTACTTATTAATAAAATAAGTTAAATTTTTGTTTAATTCCACTGCCATTGGAATCTGTATAACTTTATGTTCTGGATCAATTCCAACCGTTATCAGTGCTCCCATCTCGAGAGTCTGGGATTGGGGTGTCACAAAGATGTTTCATACATCAAACATATACTAGTACTTAGTAGCATAATAATGTGGTTACATTCTTCGTAATGACTTATGTCTTCTGTTAAAAAAGTGGAATGCACACAACATAAACATTATGATTTACATTGTTTAAGTTAAAGACCTAGCTAGTCTTGATTTAAGATTTGTAATATCACACGTTTGAATTTTTGCTTTGTGTTCAAACATGATACTTGAAAACTTACATATGCTTTTGATATAGTTATATTTAGTTTAACAGTTTTGCATCTTTTTTACGTATTATATTGAACTATTTGAATTGTTCATCAACTATGCAAATAGTTGACCTTATATTTTACATATGTAACATGCAAAGGTGAAGATTATGATGAAGAATTAGAATAGGCTTAGAGGACCTAGTTAAATTAAATCATTTGTATAATAATGTAGATTGTAATTTGTATAGAACTATTGTAGACTTTGAATATTATTGAATGATTTATTTGAATTATTTAATATGGATGTTCAAATTCTTGAAACGTTATAACAGTATCATGATATTTTGAACAATGACATATGAATGCCCCAACTTATTTTGCCGTCGGTAGGGGTGTGACATAAACCCTAGATGCTAAACCTTCCTTCCATCTAAGACATTGCTCTAAATCAAAAAACAGACTGGCATATATTCTTCTAATACTCCAGACCTTAGGGCCAAAGAATAGGTCAGCCAGTGTATATGGTAGAAAGATAAGTTTTGGTACAGTCACGGAACTCCCATTAGGCAAAATAAGTTGCCAATTCCTGAAAAACTCAACTCTAGACATCTTCCGTCCTTATGGTGGAGTTGCAGCAAGAGGGAGCCAGTGACGTGTAATTACAAACTCTCAATCTAATTATTTCATAACTAAAATATAAGTAGAGAAAGGGCGTGATTCTACCAAACTTTGACGTTCTACTGCTTATGTAGGGACTGGAATCTTTGACATGTAAAAACAAACTCAAAAAAGCTTCTAAAATTAAGAGAAAAAAACCATGTCAATATATACATGGTGGGGATGATGGATGGATATACAAAAAATTTGACATGCGAAAATAAACCCTCTACCACAAGGGAAAGGTTTAGGCTTTGTTATGGTTCCAAGGATTATGAGAAGCAGGCTCTTCTCCGTCACAAAAGATAACAGAGAAATAAGGAAGAAAACATTAAATTATGTGGAGAATTATGGTTGGGAATGAGCAGTGTGAAGATGACACCCCCTATTAGTATTACCTTTAGGGACTCAAAACAATTTTTTCAAGATTCGGACTTTTCGTCGTCTTGCCTCGAAACAGGTACCATCTATTTAGCATTATGCCCCACCTTGTTCAGATTTAAAATACCAAACCTTTGAATTAATTTATAAAATTTTCTAGACTACTATTTTAAGGTGTTATGAACAACTTTCGTTCTAAAAAATTTTCGTGATTTTTCTTGCAAAGTGGACAAAAAAGCCACCCAAATGTATATCCACAAAGTTTATGTTTTAACACCTTCAGTCCAATAGGTTTGGATAAGTTCTACCAAATCTTTGATTTAATTTATGAAACTTTCCATTCTACTATTTTAAGATGTTACGAAAAACTTTCGTTTATAACACTTTTTGCAATTCAGCTCGTAACTAGGTCAAAATAGTAGCGCAAGTACAAATCCACAAACTAATCTTGTGAAGGCTTTTTGGGGTATCACTTGTTCGAGTTAGGAGATGTATAAATAATGGTTGGAAAGCTAATAGAACAAACTTAGATGTGGAATTCGATTTTGTTCAGTTTGAAGTTATTGTGTTAATCTTATAATTTGTGAAGTTGTGACAACTTTCTGTCATAATTTCATAAACGTATATTTTCTTATATTCAAAATAGTTTGATCATCCATATGTATATGTAAATTCTTACATGCATGCACTCATAATTTATTTTAAGATAATCGTATACATATGCATATGCATATATGCTTGCATGCATCCATCATCATACACACACACATATATACTTACGACGCACACACACCCACACATTCTTCACACACCTAAATAATTTTCATTCTTCTTAAAATCCACATTCTTGGTTACATTTATTTAAAGTTTGATGATCAATACTTCCATGTTTATCATTTTAAGAACACAAATGGAGATGATTGTTATGCCTTTGTGAAATGAGATTAGATAAAAATGGTTATGTTCTTGCACTCAACTTCTACAAATCTTTCAAAAACGCCAAGAACTTGATAGAGATGAAGTAACATAAATTTAAAGGTTTGAAAATGGTAGAAAGTTGGGTGTTGATGATGATGGACGAAAATGGAGAGAAAAGGAGGAGGAGGAAATGGATGGAGTGTAGAGATTGTACAAATGATATCCATGAAATTTTCAAGATTTTATAAATAATTCTTACAAATCTTCATGGATTTTACTCATGCCATGTGTTGACATGTGTACACAATTTTCTCATTTTGGCAAATTTTAAGTTAAAACTAGTATAATTTGAGCATTCTTGTGTTAATTCTTGTACCGAACAATTTTATTTACACACGATTTTCATTCTAAAATTATTAAAATTTTAAAACATACTAAATAATCAACTTTTAATTAAAAATAGTTATCTTAGATCATATTTGGTTTCTTGTGTTAATTTTAACCGGATAAAACACACACACATAATCTGTTATCTGTAAATTTACCTGTTAAAATTCTAATCTACTTTTATTCTTTGTTCATTTGAGTTCATCATTTTTTATTTATCATTTTATGCAAAAAAAAAAAGAAGCATATTATTTTAAGTTTTAAGATGGTACAATCTAGTCAACTTTAAATATACTAACGATGTTAAGTTAAGTCAAACCTGAGAGTTGACGGATGTCACATACATTAGCAAACTAGCTGAAACTGATTCAGGTTCTATCATGAATAGTTTTGCCCCAGTACCTAGCTTAAAACAAATGAAAATCAAAAGCTTGATGAACCTTTTAAATGCCAAACCATCTGAAGGAGCAACCGTCCAATATTGGAGATAATTCATGTAATGTAGTGTTTAGGATTTCCTTTAATAAACCTGAATATAGTTTTGGGAACATATCTAGTGAGGATCCGCATGTTGGGTAATAGATTCTAGAGGAAATCAGCATATGGTAAGAAGTGCTAACTGATATTACAAACCTGAACATAATTGTTAAACATCCAAATGGAACAAATGCATAAGTAACAAAGATAGGATGCTTAAAGATAAATGAGTATATAACTCTAATTGATATTCTTGTTGTTCCAGAATATTGTGTAAACCTAATTTCTCTATACAAAGTAACGAAAACTAATAAATTAAATGTAGTATTTGATAAAAATCATTGTTATATGCATGATTTACTTACAAGAAAGACCTTGTTGACCGGTAGTCAAGTAAATGGTCTATATGTGTATGGTGATTTATATAGATTCATAATGGTTTGTTTTAATAGTAAAAATATTGAGAATTTGTGGCATAATAGGTTAGGGCATTGTAAAGACAGGTTTTAACGGTCACGTATGTTAATAAACGAATGATATTATTTTTATAATTTTTGTTGTGATAATAATATAATAACATTTGGGGTGTTGTAGTTAAATTGTTCAACTCACGGTAATCAATGCATATTCTAAAAAATCCATCTTTCTTCTTAACAAATAAAACTAGAGACTTAGCCAATCTATAAGAAGACGTTGCCACATGAGTGGCTCTAGGTACCAGATCTGGAAACACATATAGGTACTCGTGTATGACATGAGCATCATGTATCTTCCTTTCCATTGTTTTCTTCTCCACCACATGTGTTAGGATAGCAATGCACTGCTCCTTAGGCCTTTTTGGGCCTTCATGCAGGAAATGACTTTGAGTCTCCTTCAAGGTGTATCACCACCAACTTCCAAAATATCTCTCTTGTTCATAGGGATGCGAACGTGCTTTTAAGAACATATAATTTCAACCCGATCGTTAGACAACAAATCCATTCCCACAACCACGCCAAAACTACCATGTTCCATTGGGATTAGATCGATTTGAAAGGAAATCTTGTTGAGTGTTAACAAGAAATTGTTGATTACCTTGTGAACGGTTATGAGTTTTCCATTAGCCACTTCGCTAGAGTATGCAAATCTAACGTTTTTGCTTGCTGGGTTATCTTAGATTCAACTTCGTTAAAGACAAAACTCTTGGCTGCGCCTTTATCAAACAATATAGCCTCATATTGATTATTCAAAAGAAACATACACGTTACAACATTGGGATCTTGACAGGCATCAAGTGTTCCTACAGCAAAAACACTTCTACATGATGCAGGTTTGTTAGGTTGCACCCTTTTCAAACATTCCATTGGAAGACGACCAGGATCACTTCACACGTAACATGACATGGCAGCATTTTGAGGTTAGTTGGTACAACTAAAGCATTGTTGTTCTACTATAGAGGGGTTAGTATTCTGCAGTTTTGGACCCAATGACCCATTCTTCAACAACTGGTGCACTATCTGCATCGGGCACCTACTCGATGATGGTACAGGCATTAGGGACATAAAGCAGGAGTTGTTAGAGTATAAGTCTTGCAGCTTGGGTTTGGGAGTGTAGCTACAACTTACTGCATACCCCTTGATTGTTTACTTCTTCTTGATCTTGTGATACTCATGCTGTAACATCCGCAAATCCTACATCGGCCGTGAACAGCAGAGATTCATGTCTCATAAGTAACGATCCACCTCTTATATCATCAACGTGTTTTCGGCTTAGCTGGATGTGAAGCACATGAAAACTCCATATTTAAGCGTGCTTAGGTTGCAGCAATCGGTCACACCCCGGGATCTCGGCGACCCGGGCGCTACGACTCGATTGGTTTCATTGACAAATACAGTCTCGGTCGTAGTTTATTATTCATTTTAATATATTTCAGCGGAAGTGTTGTTTCATGAATTCATAATTTTATAAATAAATCAAATGCATGGATGTGAAAACCGTCTTTCATAATTTACAAATAATTCATACGCATAGGCATGAAAAACCACATTTTCATCGCTTGTAAATGACGTTTCAGGGTTTTATAAAATTTCGTATGCGTAAATATGAACATATCATTTTATTTAATTTTAAACCGAGTTTTTACAAACATATATTTACATATCTTGATTTACAGGGGACTTGGAGGTATAACTCCAATCGCTCCTCGGTTTCGCCACAAGATCTCTATTTAAGGCGTCATAGGCCCTAAACCTCTTATCTTGCTTCTCATTTATCATTCATTATTACTTGAAAACTTTTTGAAAATAAAATGTCAACATAAAGTTGGTGAATACAAATAACAGACTCGATATGTAAGCATAGCATGTTCGGTCTTTTAACCATAAGTAATATTGGCAATACTATGCATATAGCAGGTTATTTCACTAATCGATACAACTACTTCATACACTAGTTTATAACTGTCACGGGTTAGGAAGTACAGCGCAGCGCGTCTTACGTTTTGTTCCCTCCAGCCAACAGTTTGTCTCTAGTTAGGTTGCCTGTGGAGTACGTCTTACGTTTAACCTTCCAGCCCACCTGTACCAGCCACGTATGGGAATTTCACCCATATGCGGATACGATTTGCAAATAATACGTATACTAATAGCCTAAATGTTGATCACGTAGTATCCCTTATTCGTCAAAGTTTAAACAAACAATGCTAAAAAATGCATTTATATTCAAAAAGAAGTTAAATGGATTCACCTGGATTTTTGGTTAGCTGAGTGACAGATTATAACTTCTCATGATTATTTTGTCAGCATTTCTGCTTAATATATCCTTATCACTAGTTTGCAAGGATGATTCCTAGCATATTTATTTTCTGTTCCTAATATAAATCATAGATTCAACATAATATTTGTGTACATAAGATCGAAACTTTACCCTTACCCTATAAATTATAAATATACAAAAACTAAAATTTATGAGTTAAACTAAGAGAATACATACCTAAACGTACTGACCTTGAATCTTGAGAGATTTCAGAAAACTTCACGAGCGAGTTTAAAATTTTTGTTTGGCAGAATTAAGTTCTTTAATTTCCTTATTTCTTCTTTCGTCGAAGGCTTTGAAACTCAAATGTGTGTGTATGTATGCGTATATATATTTAAAATTTATAGATGTAACATATGGATAATTTATTACTTAGCACTTCCATTTTCTTTATTTATCGTTTGTTGTTTCACGCTAGCACACATACACGTGCAAGTTTGTTGTTTTTTTTAATAATTAATATGATATTATTTTAATTAATATAACCCAAATTTTGTTATTCTCTTATAACTTTTAAAATATTGTGTTTTATAAATTCTAAACATACTGTTTGGACCAGCTCATTTTTTTCTACGTTTCGACCTAAGTTTCGTTAAAAACGGATAAGGATCAAGTATAATGTATTTTGTTATTGTTATTGTTATTGTTATTGTTATTGTTATTGTTATTGTTATTGTTATTGTTATTGTTATTGTTATTGTCATTAGTTAAACAACGTTTGACTAAATTTAACTGTTTTGAATAATTGTTTCATCCTATCTATTCGTTTAAACGAATGCGAAAAATTTTGAACGTTCATTTCTACTATTATTCACTCGAATAATTATATTTATAAAATAAACTATTTTATATTATTAGACGAGGAGTTACGTTTTTAATTGATCATTTTTATTATTATATTTTTGACTAATAATATTTTAATTTTAAACGACAACATTTTATTTATTTTTTCAAAACAGGATGTTACACAATCCAAGGATAGGTGACCTCCCTGGGAAGTTTTCACCCTGGCAACCGAAGGCAAAATCGTGAGCTCCAAGTGGGCAAAGCGGACAATATTGGTGGTAGACGGGGTCAGATGTTACAGAATGGTACTAGAGACACTCTTGTTCTACATGGATGGTGGGGCAAACCTCATCGAGGACGATGAGTCCCTAAGGGGGTGTATGTAACATCCTAGGCAAATCCCACATCAGCCGTGAAAAGGAAAGATTCATGTCTCATAAGTAATGATCCATCTCTGATATCATCAACGCGTTTTCTGCTAAGCTGGCTGTGGAGCACATGAAAACTTCACAGTTAAGCGTGCTCGGGTTGCAGCAATCCAGGGATGGGTGACCTCCCTGGGAAGTTTTCACCCAAGCAACCGAAGGCAAAACAGTGAGCTTCGAGTGGGCAAAGCGGACAATATTGGTGGTGGACGGGGCCAGATGTTACACAAGCTTCTTGTTTAATTCCTCTTTAGCCTTTCCGGTATCCTTCCTCACCAGCTTCCCCGTCTACACTATCACTTTTGTCTATGTGGCAGACAAAACAATGGCATACACAATTTGGGGGATTGTGTGTCACACCCCGAGCCGGCGGGGTTGGATCGAAGTCCCCGTCGGGCGGAAGGTTCTCGGGGCGCGATATCGTGAATGATAATCATAATGATCAGATTGTTTACATAGCATCAATGTTAAGAATAACTAAAGCACAATCAACATTAAACTAGGATTACAAAGTTAAATTACAATATCAATGTTCAGTAATTTAACCCGGTAAACCTATCAAAGAATCAAAGTTTTCTATCTTGTAACTGTACAAGACATCCAAAAGAGATTCATATGAACAACAAAATATGTGCTTCCAAAATCAACTAGGTCCTATATAAAGCCAGCTAGCATGCAGTCCAAAGCCTTAGCTTAAACCTGTTCTTCACCTAAGAAAGCATGTAAGAAAAACAAAGTCAACACAATGGTTGGTGAGTTCATAAAGTTTATAAGTTTAAAAAATAGCTTTAGCAAACCTCTTTCAGTAAAACTTTAACCTCAATAACTCCACATGTATATCCAAATCGGTATGCTTATATATAGGGCATACCCCTGAGTCGAGCCTACAACCCGCCCAGACGCCATCCCACCACATACTAACCCGCATATGACACTGTTGTTAATAATAATTAATCATTTTACCTACCATTCAACCCATTCCTCATCATAGCTTAAGTTTTCTGTTTCAAAGTTTACAAGTCTATAGCATTCATAAGTATTAGCCTCAAAGTAACTTTAAACATGCATCATTGTTTCACACGCACAAAGTTTAGCTTTCCCTAATCTCATGCGTGAGTACAAGCTCTGCTATAGCAGAAGTTTAGCAATTATGTAGCTCACGGCTAGATACAAGCTCTGCTCTAGCAGAAGTTTAGCCATTACGTATCTCATGAATTAGTTAAGCTTAGTCTAGCAATTACATGTCTCCTATACAAGATACAAGCTCTGCTCTAGCAGAAGTTTAGCAATTACGTATCTCATACATAGACACAAGCCATGTGTACACAAACAATCCAGCAATTACATATCTCATATAAGCAGACAAAAGCTCTGCTCTAGCAGAATTTTAGCAATTACATGTCTCTTATATAGATAATAGCTTAGCCTCGTCATGGTTTAGTTTTCATGTATCTCAATACATAGGTACAAGCTCTGCTCTAGCAGAATTTTAGCAATTACATAGCCTATGATTAGATACATGCATAGTATTTCGCGCGCAATCATAGTTTCAAGCACATAGATTCAAGCATTCACATATAGTTTCATCATGTATTCCATAGCATAATCATCAAGTCTCAAGTTTAAGTATCTCATTTCAAGCATAAGCATCAAATCTCAAGTTTAAGT
>SZYD01000676.1:0-26079 GCA_009363875.1 Mikania micrantha
ACTAATCGAGTTCTCTTACAACAACATTATCACAGCAGCATCGGTTGTGCCCTTCGAGGCTCTTTATTGTCGAAATGTCGGTCACCGATCTGTGGTGGTCGGAAGTGGGAGATAATCGAATAACAGGGCCAGAACTTATTCAAGAAACTACAGACAAGATTGCTCAGATACAACAAAGGCTACAAGCAACACGAAGCAGACAAAAGAGCTATGCCGACAAACGGCGCAAGCCATTAGAATTCCAAGTGGGAGACCGTGTCATGTTGAAGGTATCCCCGTGGAAAGGTGTAGTTCGTTTTGCAAAGAAAGGCAAACTAACACCATGGTACGTGGGACCGTTCGAGATTTTTGAACGTATTGGTCCTGTGGCGTACAGACTTAGACTATCTGATGAACTTAGTGGTGTACATGACGTGTTTCACGTCTCAAACTTGAAGAAATGCCTTGTCGATAAAACCCTTATCATACCGGTTGAAGAAATTCAATTGGATGAACACCTATGTTTTGTTGAAGAACCTTTGGAGATTATGGATTGCAAGGTTAAGTAACTGAGGCGAAGCCGTATTCCGATTGTTAAGGTTCGATGGAACTCAAGGCGCGGACCTGAGTTTACTTGGGAACGTGAAGATCACATGAAGAACAAGTATCCCCAACTCTTTATAGAGGAAGCCGTACTGAATAACAAGTCTTAAATTTCGGGACGAAATTTCTCTAACAAGGGGAGACTGTAACATCAGTGCCGGACGCGTGCCGGAACAGTGATCACAACAGTAAATCGTACAGTAACTCAGGTACACGTTACGTGAAACCATGTTTATGCTATTGATACATTACATTTGATATGAAACTATTATACAATTGTCTGAAATCTGATTAAAAGCTTAGGGTCTGACAGTCAGAAACATGCCAGACAACACAGTGTTGAAAAAACAGATACTTGATTTGATGTTATTGTGTATAAACGTATGTGAGGTTAAACAGAACGAAACTATAACGGTTGTTATTACGGAATGCTAAACCGACGAGTTATTCGTATAGGTGACGATCTGCACGAATGATTCTGAGAGTTTAACGTTCTGAAATAATGACTGAACAGTAGAGAACAAGAATCAGAAAGCCAAACCATCGTCGTGTTTGTCCGAATGACGATTCGAACGAATACGCGCGATGGCGACGCGTTCTGACGAAACGAAACGAAAACGAAAACGAAGAATGATACGAACGATAATAATTTTAAGGAAATATAATATTTCCTATTTTACAATTTGAAACTCATCATAAATAATATTAAACGAAACTATTTTAATAAAACGTGAATAAATTTACGAAACGCGTAACAATAATAGAATTCGATAAATTATTTAATAAAACGATATTTAAATAATTATTAGAAATAAATACCATCCAAGTAGTTAAAATAAACTCTTTTATTAAATCTACGAAATACGCGCGTAAAGTGCCGGAAACACGACGAAACTACGAATTGAGCAAACCGAAACGAACCAGGATACCCTCGGGGTATATAAACCTTGAATGAGACTATTTTTCTCATTCTTCACAAACCCTCTCTCTCTCTCTCTAACTCAAAATCCCGGATCCTCTCTCTCACTACCATTTCCAATCTTTGAAGGTTCATAACTTAGCCATTTCTCAACGAAATCGTGCATTCTTGGTGTCCACGCGTAGCTGGGAACGAGTTCTACCTAGAAGTACAACTCATCTGAAGTTTTGTCCAGCCATTGTTGAGGTATGAGGCAAGAAACATCATGAAAAAGAGGGTTTTACACCTCTTGATCGAACACACACACCAAACCGTGTAAAACTCTTATACACGCACCCTGTGCTCGTGAGAAGTCCATGCTCGCATCACACAATTTACCGAACCATCCATGCAACAAGTCAGGAAGATAACAATGAAAGTGATGTGCAGGTTCGCGAGCCACAGCATGGCCGAACCCTGCTTGGTAGTTGCCGAACCCTCGATGATCAGACGAACCCAAGGGAGGCTACGAACCTGAAAGTACCTGCGGCGAACCTTCCAGTTGGCAACTGAGTTCCCGAACCCTAGGGCTAACTAACTTCCACCAGAACCAGCCGAGTCCCAAACTTTCGAGCCACCGAACCTTGAATGAACCATAGTGGACCACGAACCCTCGCCCTAGGCGAACCTTCGGTTGAGACGAACCCTTATCAACTGGGACCCGAACCTATTGTCTGCATGGTGGCCAAATCATTGAGCCAAGCGAACCCTTTTGAACCGCCGAACCCCCATGCATAAATGTTAGCCGAACCTTAGTCAAGCAATCCAATAGGTTCGCTGGAAATGATGCCGGATCTTCCTGTCGATCATTTTAAAGCCCAAACCGAGGCCCAATCATTTACACATAGCAACCGACTAGTAGGTTGTTTAGGTCCAAGATCGATTTAGGCCCAATTCTATGACCCTACAAACCTGTTTGGGCTAGCCCATGTCCACGGCCCAATACTCACTCTTTCTCGGCCCAAGAAATCATCAAATTGGCCCACCTGAGTGGAACTTGAACACTTTGTTTTATCATCTTGTTAATTGGCCATAAACCTATGATAAACCATGATGTTCTCGGCCAAGCCCAATAGAATTCTTTGGCCCAATCGACCCACATCACTTATAATACTTAATGGATTATCCGGCCCAAAGAATTCATAATGAAAGAAACTTACAAACGAACGCATGGAAATCAATGATAAATGCATCTACAAATTTCCACTATAATTATTACAAAGGCGATTAGACAAACATGCAAAGACTTAAAGTACTATTGGAAGCTATAATTTTGAAATCAAACCCTAAGTAAGTAAGCACAAGCAATGAAAAAGGAGCAATATTACTTGGTGCAATGAAGTGAATTCTGGCCGGATAATGAACAAGACTCATAAGTGTTAGCCAACTTTAGGGCTCACACGTACATGCACACAAGTCACCACAACGAATACTTATAAGTAATAACTATATGAAATCAATACAGGATTTTGAACCTTACAAACAAGTACAAACAAAGAGCGCGTGTATTCTTATTCTACTTAGTCAACTTGACGCTGACACTAATGTGATGCTTATTTGGGAAAACTATATGTTTAAACGCTGAAACGGAGACTTATGCTTATGCCTTATGCTAAACGTATGTTTAAAAAAACTTGATACTTATGCTTGTGCTAGAATACATATACTTAAACTTGAGACTTGATGCGTATGCTATGGAATTATGATGACACTTACGTGGATACTTGAAACTATATGCTTGAAACTATTATTTGCGCATGAAACATTGTGCATGTATCTAGTCATATGCTATGTATTGCTAACGACTGCTAGTGCAGAGCTTGTACTATGTATTGAGATACATGTAAACTAAACCTAATGAGGCTAAGCTATTACCTATATGGGAATTGTAATTGCTAAACGACTTCTATTTCAAGCAAAGCTTTTGTTCTGCTTATTGAGGTATGTAATTGCTGGATGTAAACTAAACCATGACGAGGCTAAGCTATTATCTATATAAGAGACATGTAATTGCTAAACTTCTGCTAGTGCAGAGCTTTTGTCTGCTTATATGAGATATGTAATTGCTGGATTGTTTGTGTATGCATGGCTTGTGTCTATGTATGAGATACGTAATTGCTAAACTTCTGCTAGTGCAGAGCTTCTATCTTGTATAGGAGACACGTAATTGCTAGACTAAGCTTAACTAATTCATGAGATACGTAATGGCTAAACTTCTGCTAGTGCAGAGCTTGTATCTAGCCGTGAGCTACGTAATTGCTAACTTCTGCTATAGCAGAGCTTGTACTCACGCATGAGATTAGGGATAGCTAAACTATGTGCGTGTGAAACTATGATGCTTGTTAAACATACTTTGAAGCTAATACTTATGAATGCTATAGACTTGTAAACTTTGAAACATAAACAAAAGCTATGATGAGGAATGGGTTGAATGGTAGGTAAAATGCTTAATTATTATTAACAACAGTGTCATATGCGGATTAGTATGTGGTGGGACGGCGTCTGGGCGGGTTGTAGGCTCGACTCAGGGGTATGCCCTATATATAAGCATACCGATTTGGATATTACATGTGAAGTTAATGAGGTTAAGGTTTTACCGAAAGAGGTTTGTTAAAGCTATTTTAAACTTAAAAACTATATGAACTCACCAACCATTGTGTTGACTTTGTTTTTCTTACATGCTTTCTCAGGTGAAGAACAGGTTTAAGCTAAGGCTATTGGATTGCATGCTAGGTGGCCTAGATAGAGGACCTATTTGATTTTGGAAGCACATCTTTTGTTGATAATACACATTACTTTTGATATCTTGTACAGATACAAGATATAAACATTTGTTTCTTTTGTTAGGTTTACTTAGTTAAATTACTGAACATTGCTATTGTAATTTAACTTTGTAATCCTAGTTTAATGGTTGATTGTGCTTTAGTTATTCTTAACATTGATGCTATGTAAATAATCTGATCATCACGATTATCACTCACGATATCGCAACCCGAGAACCTTCCGCCCGACGGGGACCTCGATACAACCCCGCCGGCTCGGGGTGTGACAACAGCTGACAGAACAACATATGGACCCGCGCAATATTCTATCAAGAAGCAAAATCCTGATAATGTTTCTGTAATCAGGGACATATACAACGCTCAACAGAAAATAAAAAAATGAAAGAAAGTAGGTACCACTCCAATGCAGGTTCTGGAAAACCTACTGCATTCTAAGGGCTATGTGTATTATACCAGAGAAGATCCTGCAACAAATGTCGTCGAGGAAGTGTTCTTCTGTCATCCAAAGTCGTATACATACTGGCGAACGTTCCCGCATGTGATGATGATTGACGCCACATACAAAATGAACATGTACAGAATACCTTTTGTACAGATTGTTGGTGTGACTTCAACACACCATACGTTTTGCATTGCACATGCGTTTATAACAAAAGAACGTGAAGAGAATTACTTGTGGGTAATACAGAAGCTGAAAGAAATGTTAGACAAGTGTATGGAGCCCCGTGTAATAATAACAGACCGAGATCTTGCATTGATGAATGCGTGTAAGCTGGTATTTCCTGACGCAAGTAGGTGCTTATGCAGGTGGCACATAAGCGAAAACATTTCTAAACACTGCAAGGCAAGTTTTTCTAACAGTGATTGGAACATATTCCGTCATATGTGGACGACATTGTGTGAGTCTTCATCTGAGGACATTTATCAATACAATTATAACAAGTTATACGAACAGCTGACCAAAGACAAACGGCAGCGTAAGTTTTTACACATACATACATATATACATATACAATATATATACAATAATTATGTGGTTACGTTTTGTTTCAGGCGTTTTAAATTATTTAACGCAAACATGGTTGAACAGTTACCAAGAAATGTTTGTATCTACTTGGACCAACAAAAACCGAAACTTCAGTCAACATACAACAAACAGAGTCGAAAGTCAGCACTAAAAACACCAAATAGTTCGCTTGCCACACTTGTCGGGTTTGTTGTCGAAGTTGTAAATTCACAGGAGGTGAACATAAATCACGATTTTGAGACAAGCAAGGTGAAAACTATGAGTCATCACAAAAAAAACGTTGTTTGATTACCTTCGAGGTAAGGTTTCATGCAAGGCTCTTGATCTGCTTGTTGTTGAAAAAAGCAAGATACATGCATTGCGAACCGGAAATCATACATGTAACTGTCAACTTTTTACCAGTTGTGGTTTGTCGTGTGCTTGTCGTCTGTCAAAATATGAAAACACAGGTAACATTATACGTCTTTCATAATTATTATAGTAAACTTCTTTCATAATTATTATAGTAAACGTATTTCATTTTATACAAATTTTGATAATCAAAATTGTTTTAGATACCAAAATTCCATTTTCTGCCGTAGATATGTTATGGACCAAACTTGATACTCGTCCGTTATTTTTAGACGAAGAAGAAATTAATGTCGAAGAACAGTTACAAGCCATGAAACAACAAATAATGACACCACCGACCGAAGTGAAAAAAAGTATGATGAAAAAAAATATTGGCTACAACTTTTCCTTAGAAAAGTGATAAGAAACCGCCTGTTGTTCAAAAAGACGTTCGTGGACGTCCTAGTTCTAAATTGCAGTAACAAAAAAAACAGGAATCACAACACAACGTCATTGATCAACCCAGACATAGTTCTTACACACATTCCAAGGTTAAAGATCAGACTGCTGCACTACAGCGTAGTCGGTCAACATCTTCAAGAGGGAAAGCTAATGCAAAAAATGATCCTATCCAACTATCACAAGAGTCTGCTTCATTTCAATCGGTCGTTGAAAACGAAAGTATCTGGAATTTTAACAGATTTAAAAGCTTAATACCAGATTTGTTTCACGGTCATATTTCACGAATACAGGACGTAATGCCCGACAGAAACTGCGGTTTTCGTGCTGTTGCCGTGGGTTTTGGTTTTGATGACAATATGTGGCACTATGTTCAACAGAAACTGTTAGACGAGATGGAAACACATAGGGATGCATATCGGTCGATATTTGAAAATATACAAGAAGGCATGTATAATTTCATTTATAACAGCATTAACTGGCAGCAAGTTGAAGCTGCACCATTTAAACATTGGATGCAAACGCCTTACACCAGAATTCTGATAGCTCAAAGATTTGGTGTGATTTTTCACCTAATAAATATAAAAAGCTCTCAGACATATTTTCCGATGTGGATAAGCGCGAAGAGTGAAGCTGTCATCCCTCATCAAGTGGTGTCGTTCTTATATAATCATTTCGTTAACATCAAGTTTGAAGGAGATTATCTGATGCCCACAATAAGTGCAGTTTGGAATAAATATCACACAACAAACACATCTTCTTGGGAAGAAATATATAGACAATGTATACAACAATTCGTAGAAATATGTCGCAAAAAAGGGCAAATCAATTATATCGATTTATTTTAAATTAAATGTAACTGTATTTAACACCAATAAAATGTTAATTTATAAAAAAAAAAAATTAAAAAAAAAAATTTAGTGACTGTACGCCACATACAGGCCTTGTAACATTTGTACATTTAGTCATGGTAGTTGTGAACAGTGTTAGAACAACTATGCTTTCATATCAAATCAGTCAATGTGATTCATGTGTTCATTATGTGCTTGTGTGTTAGGATCTTTATTATTTAGGAACAAGTATATATTATCTATTTACAGTCGAGTTCGCTAGGCAAGAACAATATCGTATTATATCAAAACAGTGGTGGGACGGCGTCAGGTACGGCAGGTAGCTGGAATCTGGGGTATGCCCTATACATATACTGCGTTCGGTATAATGGGATAGTGTTAGTGCGTAGTGTCGAGACGAATATTATGACAATTAATTTAACAAGAATCGTAATACGTAAGCGAGACTGAGTAGAGTTATGGGTGACGATCCATAATAATACGAATGTTGAACTTATAATTATGATTAAACGCCTTAACATTTTATACGATCGAAAAACGTACGCGATTGCGGGTATACACTTAATTGCGGTCGTTTAACGATCCGTCAACACACGAAGAGTAAAAATAATTAAATATTTATTATTTTACATTTTTACAATTTTGAAACTCATCAAAATGATGAGAATATTAGTCCTTTATTTAAATCGCGTAAAATACGCGTTACGCGACGAAAACGCGAACTGAGCGACCGAAACGAACCCGAATACCACGCGGACTATAAAAGCCATGAAGATGGCTATATTCCTCATTAAACCAGCCACCAACCCTTCCTCACTCTAAAAATTCGTCAACCCTTTCTCTCTCTAGAAAACCGAACTTCAAACGCTCGTAACTCGCTCGTTTCTCAACGGATTTTGGTGTTGTTAGTGTCCACACGTAGCTCTCGACATCCTCTACACAGAAGTACAAGAGATCTGGTGTTTTATCCGGCCAAAAACGAGGTATGCTCGAATAAAAAAATCTGGAAAATAGGGTTTCCATGTGTGTGTGTTCGAAACCGAGACCTAGCCGGTTCCCTCCTTTCCATTTCAAACCCTATGCACACGATCGTGGTTCTGGGTCATTCGTGAGGTGTATATCGATCAGGGACGGTTTGTATTCGATGATGGTGATGACTAGGTACAGGTTCGCCTAGGAGGTTTCACGGCCGAACCCTATGCAGCCATGGCCGAACCTTCTTGTGCATTGGCGAACCCTTGTCAAACCAGCGATCTCACGAACCCCTCAGCCGCTGAACCTTCATGCATGAGCGAACCCAGACGAACCCTAGTTCCACTCAGCCGAACCTTGATGTCACCGAACCCTTTTTGATACAGCCGAACCTTGCATGGTTCGCTGATCTTACAAGCCGAACCTTTCTGGAATGTTGAACTTAGATCATGCTCACGAACCTATTGCCATGATGGACGAACCATTTAGCAACGAACCTTCATCAAATTCCCATGCAGCCGAACCTTGCATGGCGCGCAAACCACTTAGCCGAACCATGAGAAGCCGAACTTTTCTGTTACATGGCCGAACCTTAGGCAGGAACCTTAGAAGGTTCGCTGCCAAGGGGGGTTAGCTGAGCTCCAACATAAATTTCTTCTATCACCTTGGCCCAATCCAATGTCAATCGAACCATTATGATCATAAGTGGCCCAATTGATAGTTAACCTTCGGCCCACTAGTCCTATGCAGCCCAAATTCGATTTCATGCGGTTTTGTCTTGTGGCCCACGTTATTAGTAAGGCCCATGCGATTTCATTTGATCCATCTAATAGTCTTCGGCCCAAATACTTAGCAATTAGCCCAATTAAATACCATTCGGTCCATTGTGATCTTGATTTGGCCCAACATTATCTTTGACATCTTACATGGCCTATAAACATGTTGGTTGGCCCAACTTCACATTCAAATGAACCGTGGGTAACCTAAGAGGCCCATGGATCTCTACTTAAGCCTATAGTAGTTTTATGGGCTTAAGGCCCATAGTGTGGCCCACAAGCTTAAGGTAATTGTGAATTGATCGTAATTGGTTTAAGTTGCAACTTAACCTAATTAGGGGATCAAGTCACAATCACAAAGACTTAAAACACTTGAACATATTTACATATTTTTCATATTGATCAATGGTTATCAAACATTATCAAGACTTGTCATGTTATGCATAACAAATTGTTCATAAAATAACATGACACATTGGTTTCAATCATCAATTAGCAAACAAGTAGCATAATCATGACTTTCTAGTTTTCACAACAATCATAATCATGAGACCAAGTAATCAAGAGTTAAATCCAGTTCAAGTTAACACAAGTCAAGCAAGGAATCAAAGTCTATACAATTATAAATCTTATATCTTATGTATGATTACAATGATATAGGAACCAATTAGAAATCCAAGGGATTTCCCAATTGTTTTCAAAGGAATTATCAACCATTTATAATGGTTTCATCATCTATTTAACAGTTTCTACTAAAAAGGTTTTAGAAAAGTTCTTTAAACTGTTTATATCAGCTTTTGCTCAAATGGTTTTTATAAAGGATAAACACTTTTAAAAAATTGAATTTATAAACTCTTTTACTCTAAACTCGAGTTTTCGAAATTAATATTTTATAAACCTTGTTGTTATACAAGGACACTATCTTATGTACCAACTCAAGGGATTCAAAACAAGGTATCCAAATCAATGGTTTTCACAGTGATGTTCAAACAAAGATTCATTTCATAGTATTCAAACCGAGGATTCATTTCATGACACTCAAACAAGGTTTTCAAATCATGTTATCAAATAAGGCATAAATCCTTGGTTTTAAAGCAAGGTTCAAAAGCATGGTGTCCATCGTTGTAAACAAACATATAAACACATCAAGTTTCATATTCATTAGCGTTAGTACTGGGTGATCACAACAAGGGAAAGCAGACACATTTTGGGCAGACCGATTTCTGGAGTTAGCTTTTAAATTTGTTTTATAAACTAACTGCAGATTTCGGTTACGTATGGTTTATCACTGTTGCTGACTAATTTTCTGACTCCGAACGTAGTTTGGGACTTGATTATATGTTGGTGTTCGTGCAAACGGTCTTTGGACTGTTTACACTCGTTTGACATACTTGATGTTAGTATGGGTTTCAACCCATCCATGTAATTCCTTTATTGCTTTAAACATATGCCTTACATTACCAGTTCATGTTTTCATATGTTAAACCATTGTTCTCACCAACTACTTCTGTAGTTGACAGTTACTTTTCACGTGTTTCAGGTAATCAGGTGTAAGATTCTAAGGACAACTAAGGAGACCGCTTAAGATAGAACAAGATGAAGAAACATGCTAGGATGGATTTAGAAACACACAAAATCCTAAATGTTTAATTGTCTTGTTTGATGTCTTATTTTGTAAACTATATTTTGGGTCTGTAGTTGTCATCTTTTTGATAGATAGATTGTCTGTAACTAAACAATTGTCTAAACATTATGCAACTTAGTAATCCATTGTGGTTGTTCTTATTCAATACTTGTGCAAGATTCAACTACTCATACGTCACCGCGCCGTGGGTTCCGCACGAGGCGCAGGGCGTGTGACAGGTTGGTATCAGAGCCAAGGTTGTAGAGAACTAGGAAAAACCCAATGTTTAATGACCTAGACTATAACCTAAGCTACCCAATAGGACTAAGTGCTATAGGCTTGAGGATACTTAGGATCTAAGTAACTTAAGTAAGCATTAAGTCTACATTTAGCTTGAAAGATCTTAGGGATACTTTTCTAAGATTAGATATCAAGTCAAGGAATTTGAATCGGAATTCTATAATTTTAGAAACCGAATTAAATTTCTCACATATATTCATTAAAGGATTTCAGAGGCAAGGATCTGTATTTTTAGTATCCTTGATCTGAAATTCTCACACAGAGTTCATTTAAGGATTCCAGAGGCAAGGATCTGTATTCTTAGTATCCTTGATCCGGAATTCTCAATTAGAGTTCATCATAGGAATTTAGAGGCAAAGATCTGTATTCTTAGTATCTTTGATCTAAAATCCTTGTCATGTTCATCATAGGAATTTAGAGGTCAAGATCTATAATTTTAGAATCTTGGATCTGAAATCCTTGTCATGTTATCATTATCAGGTATTCATTATCATAGGAACTTTATAACTTAGAATCTGTGTAACAGTATTCTTTAGTTGAAGTTCTCACAGGAGATCATTATACTCAGTACCGTAAGTATTGAGAACCTAGGTTAAGTAATCTAGGACACACATACTAAAACCTAAGGTCTTAATTTCAAGTAAATTAAGAACCATGGTTTACACATTCATAATCATAATCAATCAAGAGTTGGAATCTTAGCTCCAAATACAAACGGCGGATTAACGCTGATGTGCTGGGGTAAGTGGTGGGCGGTGAGAGCTAGCCCTATATATAAGCTTATTTCGGTATGTCAGGGGGAATCCGGCGTTCGTATTTGAAGTAAAGATTAGGGAGCAACTGGAATCATTGAACTTTAGTCAAACACATGAGATACAAACATTGGTGAATCAAATCATTGTGCTATTCAAACTTGGATGAGTTAAACATTGTGTGTGAATCAATCAAGTTGTAAACATTTTTTTCAATGTAAACCTTAAGTGAAATTCTTAAGTGATTACATCATTAGTACTTACTAACATAGTTTAACAATATCAATGTAGAGCACTCATATGATTTTGTTATACATGTTAACAACTGTTAGTAGGTGCACACATAACATAATCATAGTTCAATCATGGATTCAATCATAGTTCAAATTGATCAAAGATCATGGGATTTTTAATCAATGGAACATACATGGAAAATCAGTACAAACATGTTGCCAAATGCTAGCAAGGACATGATCGTGGTATATCGAAGCGATGGTGGGATGGCGTCTGGGCTGGCAGTTTGCTTGACCCTTTCATATGCCCTATATATAAGCTATCTTTGGTATATCGGGAAAGTGTCAGTGTGTAGGTTTGGTGGAGTGAGATCATGGAACATTATACACTTTCACGTGAGAAGTATGCTAATGAGCTGATGGCTTATACGTGTACATGCTCATATTACAATTGAATGATAATACTTGTAGTATGGATATATTACTAATTTTATCATGCAAATTCAATTGTATCCTTTCTCATTACTGACCCACTTGTGGCTTCTATTCGTAGAATGCCTCCCCGACGTGATCCTAACGGAGGGGTTCGACAAGTGGCAACGACGATGAGATCAACAAGATTGCCCGAGCCATCGCAATACACATGAGAGATGTCATTCCGGGCATGGTCACTAATATTACCCAGAATCTTCGGGGAAGTACTAGTGATTCAGCATATAACTCAAATGCTACCAACACTGGAACTGCTAACTTCACTTTCAAGCAGTTCAGGCGCACTCACCTGGTGGAATGCTGAGAAGAACACCAGAGGAAGAGAGGTTGCATTGGCCTTACCATGGGAGGATTTTAAGAAGATATTGGTTGAGCAGTTTTGTCCACGCCACGAACTAAAGAAACTTGAGGTGGAAATGTGGAATTTGGCACAAGATAGTGGTGAAAGTGCCAAATATACAACTCGTTTCCATGAGTTGTGTATCTTGGTACCGCATCTGGTTACTCCTCTATCCTGTAGGATAGAGAAGTACATTGAAGGCTTACCTCTCGTTGTTAGAGGAACTGTCATGGGGAATAACCCCGCTACTCTGGAAGCAGCAATTCACCTTGGTGCTACCCTCACTGAAGAGTATGTGAAGTCTGTGGTGCTCACCCGAAAGGGGTATAAGAGAGCACAGATTGATGAAGGTAAGAAGCCTGAACAGCACCACCACAAGAAGAAGAAGCAGAAGACAATCAGGAATTTTGCAGCCCTGACTGCAGCTACACCCACTCATGCCACACCCATTACTGCTATGCCACAATCTGCCACAGTCAGGAAGTCTTATACTGGCACGTATCCACTTTGCACCAAGTGCCAATATCATCATCTACCCAACACTCCATGCAAAAAGTACCTCAAGTGTGGACGGATGGGACACGTGGCAGCTACATGCCGATCTGCACATCGTGCTGCTGTAACAACTGCTGCCACAACTCCTACTGCTACAGGTGGAAGGGCCTGTTATAATTGTGGAGCAGAGGGACACTTCAGAAACCAGTGTCCAAAACTCAACAACAACACTGTTACTGCTCGTGCTTTTATTATCGGAGTTGCCGAAGCACGCGAGGAGCCAGCAGTTGTCACGGGTACATTTCTCCTTAATGGTCATTACGTTTCTATCATATTTGATACTGGTGCTGATAAAAGCTTTATCTCTACTCATACTGCTTCTTTGTTTAATATACAACCATTTATGCTTACTGCTCCTTATACCGTAGAAGTAGCTGATGGTAAAACCCTACTTGTAGATTCTATAATACATGGTTGTGAATTAAGCTTAAACGACCATCTTTTCCTCATTGATCTTATTCCTATGACACTCGGAAGTTTCGAAGTTGTGATAGGAATGGATTGGTTATCCAAAAACAATGCCGAAATTATATGTTCGGAGAAACTTATACGGCTTCCTTTACCGTCCGGCGAAACTATGAGAATCTATGGCGAGAAACCCTGCAGCGGATTGAAGATTGTATCGTGCATCAAAGCTAGGAAGTACTTGAAGAAGAAATACTATGCGTTCCTGGCTCACGTGGTGGAGAAGAAACCTGAATAGAAGGCGGTTGGAGACGTTCCAGTCATCAGAGATTATCCGGAAGTATTTCCAAAAGACTTGCCTGGACTACCACGAGTCCGACAAGTGGAGTTTGAATCGATCTCGTCCCTGGAGCAAATCCAGTGGCGAAGTCACCGTATCGATTAGCACTGTCTGAGATGCAAGAACTGTCTAGTCAGCTTCAAGAACTTTTAGACAAAGGTTTCATTAGACCGAGTTTCTCTCCATGGGGAGCTCCGATTCTCTTTGTCAAGAAGAAAGACGGTTCATTCCGTATGTGCATCGATTATCGTGAGCTAAACAAGTTGACAATCAAGAATAGATATCCTCTGCACAGGATCGATGATCTGTTTGATCAATTGCAGGGAGCAACTTGCTTCTCTAAGATTGACTTACGATCCGGGTATCATCAGTTACGAGTAAATGATGAGGATATACCAAAGACTGCATTTAGGACTCGATATGGGCACTATGAGTTTGTGGTTATGCCATTCGGGCTGACCAATGCACCTGCAGTGTTCATGGACTTGATGAATCGAGTCTGCAGGCCGTATTAAGATCAGTTTGTTATTGTCTTCATTGATGATATACTTATCTATTCAAAGACGGAACAAGAGCATGAAGATCATTTGAGGAAAGTCCTAGAATTACTAAGAGAAGAACAACTTTATGCTAAATTCTCAAAGTGTGAATTTTGGCTAAAGGAGGTTCACTTCTTAGGACATGTCATAAACAAAGATGGGATACATGTAGATCCAGCAAAGATTGAGGAGATTAAGAACTGGACTACCCCGTCTACTCCAACAGAGATTCGTTCATTTCTGGGGCTGGCAGGCTATTACCGAAGATTCATCGCGAACTTTTCAAAGATAGCCTTGCCGCTTACCACTTTGACTCAGAAAAGTCAAGCGTTTATATGGGGACAGAAACAAGAAGATGCGTTTCAACTTCTTAAACAGAAGTTATGCAACTCCCCTATCCTTAGTCTCCCAGAAGGCAGTGATGATTTCATTGTCTACTGTGATGCTTCAAATCTTGGTCTCGGTTGTGTACTCATGCAGCGGGATAAGGTCATTGCATATGCTTCAAGACAACTCAAGGTTCACGAGAAGAATTATACTACTCATGACCTTGAGTTAGGGGCTGTGGTCTTTGCTTTGAAGATTTGAAGACACTACCTGTATGGTACTAAATGTGTCATCTATACAGACCACAAGAGCCTGCAACACATCCTTCATCAGAAAGAACTCAACATGAGACAACGACGTTGGGTTGAGCTTCTAACTGATTACGACTGTGAAATTCGTTACCATCCGGGTAAAGCCAATGTGGTGGCGGATGCTCTTAGTCGTAAGGAACCAGTCAAACCAATTCGTGTCAGAGCCATGGAGATCAACACACAGCCAAACTTGAAAGATTTGATTCGTATTGCACAGCAACAAGTGGTGACAGACAATCAGCTGAAAACATACTTAGATTGCGGGATTGAGAAGAAACCAGAACCTCGATCTAACGGGTGCTATATCTCAACGGCCGCATCTGGATTCCAAAGTCAGAAGAATTGCGCACACTCATCTGTGATGAGGCTCATAAGTCGCGATACTCAGTTCATCCTGGAGCAGATAAGATGTACCAAGACTTGCGGACATCTTACTGGTGGCCAGGAATGAAGAAAGATATAGCACTGTACGTGGGAAAATGTCTTACATGTTCAAAAGTCAAAGCAGAACATCAAAAGCCTTCGGGACTTCTGCAGCAACCTGAAATTCCTCAATGGAAATGGGAACAGATTTCCATGGATTTCATAACCAAGTTGCCGAGAACCCCGCGAGGTTACGATTCGATTTGGGTGATCGTTGATCGACTCACCAAATCTGCTCATTTTCTCCCGATTCGAGAGGATTACAAGATGGAGAAGTTATCTACATTGTACATAAACGAAATCATTGCACGTCATGGTACTCCAACATCAATCATTTCTAATCGTGATAGTCGTTTCACTTATCGCTTTTGGCAATCATTGCAAAAGGCTTTGGGAACTCGTGTTAATCTTAGCACGGCATATCATCCCCAAACCGACGGTCAAAGCGAAAGGACTATCCAAACACTCGAGGACATGCTTCGTTCTTGTGTAATTGACTTTGGTGGGAGTTGGGACACTCATCTTCCACTCATCGAGTTTTCGTACAACAACAGCTACCATACGAGCATTCAATGTGCACCATTCGAAGCTTTATATGGTAGGAAGTGCCGATCACCGGTCTGTTGGACCGAGGTTGGTGACTCACAGGTCGTAGGACCCGAACTCATTCAGGAAACATCAGACAAAATCACAATCATTCAGTCAAGGCTTAAGGCCGCACGAGATCGGTAGAAGAGTTATGCTGATCGACGTCGGAAACCGCTTGAGTTTCAAGTCGGTGACCGAGTCTTACTCAAGGTTTCTCCCTGGAAAGGCGTTGTCCGATTCGGGAAGAAAGGGAAACTTGCACCCAGGTACGTTGGACCTTTTGAGATCCTAGAAAGGGTTGGTCCCGTAGCCTACAAACTCAAACTTCCAGTGGAGCTAAGCAATGTTCACGATACTTTTCATGTATCGAATCTTAAGAAATGCTTGGCGGATCATGATGTTCAGATTCCACTGGAAGACATTCAGATTCAAAACAACATGCAATTCATAGAACGTCCGGTTGAAATCATGGATCATGGGGTCAAGAAACTTAAACGCAGCCGTATCCCGATCGTAAAGGTACGATGGGAGGGCAAACGCGGTGCTGAGTTCACCTGGGAACGTGAAGACCAGATGAAGCTTAAGTACCCTCATCTTTTTACAGTACCTTCGGCTAGTTAATTTTGGGACGAAATTCCCTTAACTAGGGGAGACTGTAACATTTGTACATTTAGTCATGGTAGTTGTGAACAGTGTTAGAACAATTGTGCTTTCATATCAAATCAGTCAATGTGATTCATGTGTTCATTATGTGCTTGTGTGTTAGGATCTTTATTATTTAGGAACAAGTATATATTATCTATTTACAGTTGAGTTCGCTAGGCAAGAACAGTATCGTATTATATCGAAACAGTGGTGGGACGGCGTCAGGTACGGTAGGTAGCTGGAATCTGGGGTATGCCCTATACATATACTGCGTTCGGTGTAATGGGATAGTGTTAGTGCGTAGTGTCGAGACGAATATTATGACAATTAATTTAACAAGAATCGTAATACGTAAGCGAGACTGAGTAGAGTTATGGGTGACGATCCATAATAATACGAATGTTGAACTTATAATTATGATTAAACGCCTTAACATTTTATACGATCGAAAAACGTACGCGATTGCGGGTATACACGTAATTGCGGTCGTTTAACGATCCGTCAACACACGAAGAGTAAAAATAATTAAATATTTATTATTTTACATTTTTACAATCTTGAAACTCATCAAAATGATGAGAATATTAGTCCTTTATTTAAATCGCGTAAAATACGCGTTACGCGACGAAAACGCGAATCGAGCGACCGAAACGAACCCGAATACCACGCGGACTATAAAAGCCATGAAGATGGCTATATTCCTCATTAAACCAGCCACCAACCCTTCCTCTCTCTAAAAATTCGTCAACCCTTTCTCTCTCTAGAAAACCGAACTTCAAACGCTCGTAACTCGCTCGTTTCTCAACGGATTTTGGTGTTCTTGGTGTCCACGCGTAGCTCTCGACATCCTCTACACAGAAGTACAAGAGATCTGGTGTTTTATCCAGCCAAAAAGGAGGTATGCAAGAATAAAAAAATTTGGAAAATAGGGTTTCCATGTGTGTGTGTTCGAAACCGAGACCTAGCCGGTTCCCTCCTTTCCATTTCAAACCCTATGTACACGATCGTGGTTTTGGGTCATTCGTGAGGTGTATATCGACCAGGGACGGTTTATATTCTATGATGGTGATGACCAGGTACAGGTTCGCCTAGGAGGTTTCACGGCCGAACCCTATGCAGCCATGGCCGAACCTTCTTGTGCATTGGCGAACCCTTGTCAAACCAGCGATCTCACGAACCCCTCAGCCGCCGAACTTTCATGCATGAACGAACCCAGACGAACCTTAGTTCTACTCAGCCGAACCTTGATGTCACCGAACCGTTTTTGATACAGCCGAACCTTGCATGGTTCGCTGATCTTACACATCATGTTATCAAATAAGGCATAAATCCTTGGTTTTAAAGCAAGGTTCAAAAGCATGGTGTCCATCGTTGTAAACAAACTTATAAACACATCAAGTTTCATATTCATTAGCGTTAGTACTGGGTGATCACAACAAGGGAAAGCGGACACATTTTGGGCAGACCGATTTCTGGAGTTAGCTTTTAAATTTGTTTTATAAACTAACTGCAGATTTTGGTTACGTATGGTTTATCACTGTTGCTGACTAATTTTCTGACTCCAAACGTAGTTTGGGACTTGATTATATGTTGGTGTTCGTGCAAACGGTCTTTGGACTGTTTACACTCGTTTGACATACTTGATGTTAGTATGGGTTGCAACCCATCCATGTAATTCCTTTATTGCTTTAAACATATGCCTTACATTACCAGTTCATGTTTTCATATGTTAAACCATTGTTCTCACCAACTACTTCTGTAGTTGACAGTTACTTTTCACGTGTTTCAGGTAATCAGGTGTAAGATTCTAAGGACAACTAAGGAGACCGGTTAAGATAGAACAAGATGAAGAAACATGCTAGGATGGATTTAGAAACACACAAAATCCTAAATGTTTAATTGTGTTGTTTGATGTCTTATTTTGTAAACTATATTTTGGGTCTGTAGTTGTCATCTTTTTGATAGATAGATTGTCTGTAACTAAACAATTGTCTAAACATTATGCAACTTAGTAATCCATTGTGGTTGTTCTTATTCAATACTTGTGCATGATTCAACTACTCATACGTCACCGTGCCGTGGGTTCCGCACGAAGCGCAGGGGGTGTGACAGGCCTCTACGTGGCGTACAGGGTGGAGTAAGGCTATACTACAGGCCATACTCCACCCTGTACACCACGTAGGGACCTGTATGTGGCGTACAGGTGTGGAGTATCAGTTTCATAACCCAAAGGGACATGTACGTCACGTACAGGTTTCTACGTGGTGTACAGGGTGGAGTATGGCTATACTACAGGCCATACTCCACCCTGTATGCCACGTAGAAACCTGTACGTGGCGTACATGTGTGGAGTATAACACAGAGGGACATGTACGCCACGTACAGGTTTCTACGTGGCGTACAGGGTGGAGTATGGCCTGTAGTATAGCCATAGGGACCTGTATGTGGCGTACTAGTGTGGAGTATCAGTTTCATAACACAAAGGGAACTGTACGTGGCGTAGGGATCTGTACGACACGTACAGGTCCCTATATAACCCTGTGATCGGGCATACGCCTCCCAAACAGCCACCATATACGCTATTTACAATCTCTCGACCTTCAAGCCTCATATCGAGCCATACGCGTGCGGATTCGAGCCAAAGTTGTTACGATCTTCCTTCTACACATTATAGGTAAGTTTTTCTCGCTTTTTAACCATTAGAATGGGTTAGATTGACACGGGTAAGGTTTGGGAGGCGTTACCTAGGCTGAACGAAGAACAGTACGCCACGCACAGCCCTGTACGTGGCGTACTGTTCCTCCCCAATTCAAAAGATTAAGAACTGTACGCTATGTAGCACACTATACGTGGCGTATTGTTCATCCCATTTTTGCTATGGATAGTTTTGTGCATGTATGCCACGTACAGGTTTCTACATGGCATACAGGGTGGAGTATGGCCTGTAGTATAGCCATACTCCACCCTGTACGCCACGTACAGATTTCTACGTGGCGTACAGGGTGGAATATGGCTATACTACAGGCAATACTCCACCCTGTGCACCACGTAGAAAACTGTACGTGGCGTACATGCACAATTTTTTTATTTATTTTTAATAAATTAACTTTTTATTCGTGCGTTTTTACGTGCAGTTATGTCGTCGAGATCAGATGCGGAGGTTGGAGGCGGTGGCGACGATCTGGCAGATCACCTGATCCTATAGTTTCCGGAGGGATCGACCGCATTTGGCCGGTGCGCCAAGTTTCGCACCATGCAGATCAGCCGGCAGAAGGCCGTTGACTGGGAGGTGCTCGCTGAGATAGGCGAGCGAGAGCGCGCCGAGCGCTGGATCGGGCAGGAGACGCCGTGGAGACGGCTGTTCGAGACGGCGTTCCAGCCATCTTACAGGGAGGTCGTCATGGAGTTCCTCTCCACATTCACTTACCTCCCTAGCGGTGTTCCGGAGATTGTGTTCTCCATGCTTCGCCAGCGACACGAGATGTCGCTGGCGGAGTTCGCAGTCATTACTGGCCTATACTGGGAGCCAGAGACTGTTACCCCGCTGTACACAGCAGAGATTACAGAGATTGATGACGCCACCTTGCGTGCATGGTGGCCTCTTATTGCCGATGATCCCTTTAGAGGGACTAAGGCGAGAGTAAGTCGCATCCGCAACCCTCTGATTAGATATATGCACCGGCTGATTGCCACGTCGATTTCTGGACGTGGCAGAAGCCGCGAGTGGTGCACGCTGCAGGATTTATTTTATTTGTACGGCCTCATCACCGGGCGTACATGTCAGCTCGCGCGCTGCCTTGCCGAGTACTTCGCGACGTATTACCACCGGCAGCAGTGTGGAGCCATATATGGTGGTGCCTATATCACCATTATAGGCCGAGCACTGGGTCATCTGCACCAGGACACGATCGAGGAGCTGTCTGATCCTGTGGATCCAGTCAGACTCAATCGCCGGACGCTCTTCGGTATGAAGATCGTCCAGGATTTTCCTGGTGTAGGTCTCCGGTTCTCCCTTGTACGGGGAGTGATATGGGTCCCTCCCCTACAGGTGATGGACGTAGACGGGGGCGTGGGAGTTGGACAGGGAGGTGAGGGTGCTGGTGGTGAGGGGGACGACGGTGGTTTGGCTGGTGATGGTGAGGGGGCGGGGGTGATAAGGAGGGTGTGGGGGAGGATGGAGGCGCTCACTACGTCCCGCAGCATCCGCAGCGGAGATACCATACAGTGAGGCTTCCGGCACGCCTCGAGAAGATACTGCAGGATCTTTCTGCACGATCCAGGGTGCATGATCAGATACTCCAGGATCTTTCTACACGATCTAGGGAGCACGATCGGATCCTGTCTCGGCAGAGCGATATGCTGCGCTGATGATCGATCGCGAGATTGAGAGGTCTAGGCAGGCAGGTATCGAGCCACCTCCCCTTCCGCCATCACCTCCCAGACAGGATCCGTAGTTTATTTGCTTTCCTTGTACTATACAGACACTGTTTATGCATATATTGTGATTTGTTTTGATTGTTTGTTTATCTTTTTAATTTGTATATAAATTGTATTTGTGTTGATTGATGTTAATTTTTGGCAAAACGACAATAATATAAAATTAATGAAATTAATATTAAAAACAAAAACGTTAATAATAATGTTATAAATGGTGCTTAAATCATTAGAGGTTAAAAATGTTCAAATTTATAACATTACAAATTTTATTTCAATTTTAACTTAAAAAAAATTGTTTTAGTCTTATACGTGTCGTATAGAACCATACTACACGTATAAGAATTCAATGTGGTGATGGGAAATAAACAAGGCATTTTATTCAAGAAACCTATACTCCACGTACAGTACCCTACGTGGCGTACGACATGGAATTTAACCAATCACATATCAGAATTTAAGGTTGCAGGTGTCAGATATCGTACGCCACGTAGAGGACTGTACGTGGCGTACGACACAGAGATCAAAGGTTGCTGGTGGTGCTGTACGCCACGTAGGGGTCTATACGAGGCGTATTAAAAAGGGGGTGTTGAATAAAAAAAGTGGGGTGTGTGAATAACCATTCCCTATTTTTATCTTCGTTACATCGATATAAAACGTAATATTTGAAAAAAAGTTAAAATAGTCCAGATTAAAACGAAATTAAAGAAAAAATACATCATTGTAAATAATAAGTTATATCTCTGTAAATAGTGTGTAACATCACTATAATTTAACGTTGTTAGAAAAAATTTCAAATTATTTTGTTATGTTTAAACTCATTACAATGATGTAATACATGACATTAAAAAAAAAGTAAAAAAAAAAAAAGCCTAGTTGAGACTATAACTGAATTAAAGAGAAAAACGAGACAAATATAATGGTGCAATATTTTAAAAAAAATAATATAGTATAAAAAAGTTATGAATGTTTAAAAAAAGAATGGGGCAAACTTTATATAAGAAATTAAATTTAATAAAATATATTAAATAGTGACACTTGTCACCACCATATTAAATATAGCTTTTTAAATGGTTACAAAATGCCCAAAATACCCTACCATATTAAAAAATAAAAAATGACACATGACAAGATCTTATGCACTTACATTTTAAATTAACTATTGGATGATACTAATGTGTTAGTTCATTTTTAATGAGTTATGAAAACTTTCATCCCTTACATACATATATGGAAGTGTTCAAATAAAAACCTTAAATAGAGCTATAACCCAATAACTATTGTCTAATGGTTAATCAAAAATTCAAATGCATAAGATTACGACATGTGATATTTTTCTTTTGTTTTTTTTAATATGCAAGGGTATATTTGACATAAGTTAAACTATTAAACCTAATTCAGATTTAAATTTATTATTTTCTTAATACTATATAATAGGTTTAACATCTTTATTTGATTTATAATTGGTTTATTTGGTTGAATTCAGTTTCAACCACTTTCTTTAGTTTTTAATCGGTTTATTCGTTTGTTTGACATTAACTAAAATTGAAGTGAATCACTTCTCGAATATGGTTCCGTTTTCGGATTGAGGAAATAATTGAAAACTGATTGAACCGAAGGTTTAGTCTTAGTATCTAATTTGTTTACAACAAATCTAAAAAAAATGATCTAACTAGTGGGAGATGTTCTAGAGTTATTGGGTCCATCCAGGCATCAGCACACTTTATTAATCTTTAAGCCAAGTTCTTCAGTTTTACATCCAGTATCCTTGTTCTAGCAACCTTGTATCCGAGTCAAACCTGTTTCTAATTATCTGAACGACATGCTAAAATACGTCAACTACAAAGTTGGTGAGCTCATGAGTTTTAGTTTACAGACACAATAATAACTTGCATGTGATAATTCAAAATCAATACAACCAACCCTGTGCCATGCCGGGTGTGTCGCACCCCGAGAAATCACGTCCCTTCCGGGGCGCGAGCATCAACAGATTGTCAGCATCGCAGTCTCCGGTCACACAACATGTGAGACCTATATGTCTGGTTTCATACATACGTCCAATAACTTGGATAAAAAAGTTTGTAAAATCAGAGTTGCGAAAGTAAAATATAAGTTAACAAAACAGTTTAACATTCATAGGTAACGGAAGCGTTAATTTAAAACGGTTTTCAAACTGTTAAGTAACAATAGTTGCGGAAGCGATTAAAGATGTTTAATATTACATAACATATCAAAATGATAGTAAATGTTTAGTAGTCTAAGACACTTAAGTAGATGCATGGACTCCATCCTAGCATCCTATTCCTTGTGCGCGTGCCTTAGTTACCTGAGAAAACATGCGAGTAAAAGGTCAACACAAAGGTTGGTGAGAGCACAGGTTTTATATCAGCAGTAAACATCAATATGTTTAAAGTAAAGTTGCAGGTCACTTTTCAATACAATGCAATATCAATTGATAGCTAGTCAATATGTGTTATATCATATGCGGGTTCGCAACCGAAGCTAACATGCTGCCTCCTACCATATCCATCCAAGATATGGCAAATGTTGTTTGGTCAATTATGCACTGTTCCGACCTCCATTCGGGGTGGCCATACGGCTCGCAACAGTGGGGCCTGTCAGGCCCAAATAGTACTATTCAGAATTACCACGCTAAGCGCAACGTGCTATTAACGGTTCGAGGTGTGTTTAATGAGGACTTATCAGTTTTGTGGATGAATGCCACACATATGCATATTCGATATTAGCATGTACAAAAATAACCAAAAGTGTGTAAGTTGTTCAAAAACAGTTGCATGCAATGTTTTCTCCCCCAAAGGTAGAAAATGTAAAAAGGGGCCGTGAACTCACCTGTTACAGCAGTCCCGGTGTGTATGTGTTCGCGTCTGCGAATGCTAGCACCTGCTAGTATGCACCTATAACCATATAGGTGTAAGTATGTGTTTTGTGGTGTGTTGTATCCCATACAACTCCAAGTGTTGGTGTGCTCAACCGAGTGTGTGTGCTGACTTGTGTTGTCTCGACGAATCGTTGGTGACACGATTGTTGTGTTTACGTGCCTCAATGCACATAAGACACCAAAATGCATTCTATGACTCTAATCGCATAAGTTACCATTTTTAGAATGTTTCCAATTTAGGAAAGTGTGGTTATGAAATCCCATTTCATAAAACTAATAAATTCCAATATGTTTATAAAATCATGTTTTATTATTTAAAACGAATCGTTGGCGCATAAATCATCATATACGCCGTTTTGCCCAAATAAAGTTTCCTTATTTGGAAAGTATTCGTTTAAAAGCTCGTTTTCACAAAACGAAGTTTCTAAATATGTTAAAAATCATTTCTAAGCATATTCCAATGCTCAAAGTTCATCAAAACGTTTTAAAACATCAAAAGTCCTTTTTTGATTTTTAAAAGTTTCCATTTATAGTAAGTTTCTATAAAATCAAGTTTTTGATAAAATCAAATGTCCCAATGTGTTTCTAAACACTCCAATATACTTTTAACAACATCTAGACATGTCTAACATGTCTAGATCATCACAATTCCAAGACTTGCAACATAAAAGTTTCCTTTTACGGCAAGTGCACCAAACATCATCAAATCAAACCTAACCTAACCAAAACTCAATTCTAACATTACTAAACACTAAAATCAGTAAATCCATGATATCTAAACAACGAATCACCAACACATTCAAGCACAATAATTTAACGGAGTTGCATGTGGGTTTTTAGCCCTTGCATGTACAATCTATCAACTAATAAGCATGTAAGACTACCTTAGCAGCTAGGATTTATGTTGAGTAGCTCCTGATGATGACGATCCACTGATTCGAAGGTTGTTCCAAGCTTGTGGACGATCCTCAACGCCTTCCTTGTGCTTCAATGGCTTCCACACTCCAAGGATAGCTCCCAATGGTGATTCTAGAGACTTGAAGGTCTGGTTTCAGTGTATTTGGTCGAGAGGATAAGTGAAAGTTCGAACAAGATGAGGGAAAGCCGAACAAATGAGCTAGGTTGGCTTTTTATAAAATTTTCGATCTGCATGGCCTTCGCGTACCGTAGAGGCCGATCAAAAGTTTTCATCGCGTACCGCGATAGGATTCGGAAGTCTCGACTCCCGGTTTGCTTCGCGTACCGCGAAGCCTTTCGCCGAGGGACCATCGCGTACCGCGATGAGTCCACTTCCTTGTTTTTCGATTGCGTTGATACGATTTCGCTCGTACTCGATTCCTAACATTTATCCAAAACATCTAATGCTCGTTCAAGCACACAAATACATGTAGCACATAAGTTTGATTGATCACCAACGTTCGTGAGACTCGTGTGTGTTTCGATAATTACTTGAATTATCTTTGACAGTTTGTGTTCGTGTGTAACGAAGTGTTTGCACGCTTGATTAATCCTAATCAACGTGTAATGCACAATTCAATAACTCCTCGAATTATTGTCTTGTGTTAGTGTTGTGTTTGCCACACTTGGTTTCCAAACCAATGTGCAATGCAATGTACGATTCGATAGTTCCTCGAACTATCGTTTCGTAGTCGTTTGTGTTCAACTCATCTAATTAACAAAATTAAATGAAATGCAACAAGTATGAATGTGAAATGTAAAGAAAGTAAGAGTTGCAATTTACCTGAAATTGCCGGGTGTCACATCATCCCCTTGTTGAAAGAAATTTCGTCCCGAAATTTGGTTGTTGTTGGTAGTGCTTGAGAAACAAGAGTGTTTGAGAAACAAAAATTTTCTGGTTGTCACAGGGTGTTAGCCTCTTATAATGTTAGCCCGTAACATGACATTTTAATCTACTTCCCATTCCGAGACCCGTTCCTGCCCTCAGTGTAAATGTGTCAAAGCGAATATATGCCACAACGGTTGACATTAACCTCAGTGGGGTTTCAACTTATTTTATAAGGCCACCCTTTCGGGCCACTGTGCGTGGGGGATTCCCCAAGTAGTACTACTACTACCCATATACCACCGGCTTTCCCTCGGAGTTAATGGCTGTAAATTATGTTTCATGTCTAGG
>SZYD01000677.1:0-44048 GCA_009363875.1 Mikania micrantha
AACCCTTTATGGGATAAAGGTCACCTAACCATAAATGCCGAAACTTGTGAAGTTGAGGTGAAATTAACGTATTTGTGGGATAAAGGTCACCTAACCACTTGTATTTGTAAAATCACACGTGTGTTTTAAGTAGGACGACTTGATTTGGAAATCATGCATTAGGATCACCGAAGCATGACGTACAAACGGTGTTGAGGTAAACATGCCAAACAAAACATAAGATGTTTAAAATCGATCCCATACACTAGAAATTGTAATAGGTTACAATTCAAAACGTTGACTACCTTGTTATAATTTAATAAAGGGATAAAGATCACCTAACCCATATTAAATGTAACGTGATTCTAGATTTTAATTATTAATTGTCTATGAGACATAAAAGGGTATTCAGTAATTAAAATACATTGATATTAAAAATACAAAATTGAACTTTGAAAAATGTAGATGCAGCTAACAAACAACGCAAACCCGAACGTCCACAACCCATCACTAAGAACCATCCCGAAAGGAACGTCTTAACCATGGGAACTTCATGGATTGGTACCGAAACTTGAGAATTGTTCTCAAGCAAGAGAAGAAATCCTATGTGTTTGACGATCCTATTCCCGATCAACCAACGATGAGAATGACGTGGAAGCCTTTAACGATTGGGTCAAGTACGTCGAGGACTCCGTGCAAGTCTCATGTCTTGTTGCAAGTATGACTTCCGATTTACAAAAGGACTTTGAGAACCACAATGCTTATGATATGATCACCCAGTTGAAGGAAATGTTCCAACAACAATCTAGGGTGGAACGGTTCGAAACGGTTCGAGCACTTCATGCATGTCGGATGGACGAGACCCAATCAGTTTCATCTTATGTTCTCAAGATGAAAAGCCACATTGATCGCCTCGAGAGACTTAACTGTCGTGTCTCAAATGAGTTAGCTACGGATTTGATCCTTAACTCCCTATCCAAAAGGTTTGAAACCTTTGTTATGAATTTAATATGAATGGATGGGACAAGAGCATTGGTGAGCTTCATGCAATGCTCAAAACGGCCGAGGCGGGTATGGGTAAAAAGGTTTTACCGGTCCTTCGATCAATGAGGGAGGTAGTAAGAAGAGGAACCACCCCGACCCCAAGGCAAGTGTTGCTAAAGGGAAGGGCACGTCAAGGGGAAGGGTAAGGGAAAAGCTAAAATGGAACCAACCAAACCGAAAGAAAAGAAGCAAAAGGTTGCTAAAGATGACCCATGTTTTGAATGTGGTGAGATAGGCCATTGAAACGCAATTGTCCGGTCTATCTCAAAGAGTTGAAAGCTAAGAGGGATGCGGGGCAAACCTCAGGTACAAATTTTATGATACAAGTTGAGCTAAATGTTATTTCTTCTTCTAACACATGGGTACTAGATACCGGATGTGGAACTCATATTTGCATTTGTTGCAGGGGTTCAAAAGAAGTGAACATTATGCAAAAGGGGAAATAAGTCTCTTCATGGGCAATGGTGCAAAGGTTCATGTTGAAGCCCAAGGAGACTATGTTTTGAAGCTTCCAAATGGTTTGGAAGTTATTTTGAAAAATATTTTGTATGCTCCTAGTTTGACTAGGAATATTATTTCAGTTTCCCTTTTAAAGACAATATGGTTATGATTTCAAGTTTGTTGACAATGATATTCATGTTTCTTTAAATCATATGTTTTATTTTAAGGCTATGCCTTGTAATGGTATTTATGAATTGGTTCATGATAACACAACATATCATAGCTCAATGTACCAAGCTACCACCAAAAGGCTCAAATTAGATTTGAGTGATTCCTATCTTTGGCATTGTCGCCTTGGACACATAAACAAAAATCGCATGCAAAACTTCAAAAGAATGGTCTTTTGAAAACTAATGAAATGATTCATTTGATGTATGCGAGTCTTGTTACAAGGTAAAATGACAAAGGCCCCTTTTAGTGGGACTAATGAAAGGGCAAAAGATTTATTAGGGATCATACATTCAGATGTATGTGGACCTTTTAAACCAATGACTAGGAATGGTGAAAGATACTTCATTACCTTTACCGACGACTATAGTCGTTATGGGTATGTGTACTTATTAAGGCACAAACATGAATCTTTTGAAATGTTCAAAATCTTCAAAATGAAGTAGAAAATCAACTCAACAAAACGGTCAAGATTCTTCGTACCGATAGAGGAGGTGAATACCTAAGTAGTGAATTTCAAGAGTATCTTAGAAGTTGTGGGATTGTCTCACAACTTACTCCACCTGGAACACCACAACATAATGGTGTGTCTGAGAGGAGGAATAGGACTCTATTGGATATGGTTCGATCTATGATGGCTAGAAGTACACTACCTCTATCATTTTGGGGTTTCGCTTTGCTCTCCGCGGCCCGTATTTTAAATATGGCCCCAACCAAGAAAGTGGAAAGGACACCTTTCGAAATATGGCATGGAAAGGTTCCATCATTGTCATCTTTAAAAGTTTGGGGGTGTGAGGCTTATCCTAAGCAATACACTCAAAACAAACTGCAAACCCGATCCACTAAGTGTATCTTTGTTGGATATCCTAGAGATTGTATGGGATATTATTTCTATGATCCAACAGAGCAGAAAGTGTTTATTGCTCGAAGGCAGAGTTCTTGAAACTAAGTTCCTTTCGGAAGGAACTAGTGGAAGAACAGTGGAACTTGAAGAGGTTCAAGATTCACAAGACGATACACATTTGGTTGATACTAGCAATCAACATGAGGATGTTGAGAATGATCATGTGGATGATCAAGATACACAAAACATTCGCAGATCTGGTAGAATTAGTGTTCCTCCTGAGAGATATGGATTTTTCATGGATGGATGCTATGTGGTGGATTCCGATGAACCAACCACATACCGTGATGCAATGTCAAAACCTGATTTTGACAAATGGCAAGAAGCCATGAACATTGAGATGCAATCCATGTATGATAACCAAGTTTGGGAATTGGTTACACCACCTATTAAGTCCAAGGTAGTTGGAAGTAAGTGGGTTTTCAAGAAGAAAACCGATATGCATGGAAACTTGGATACTTATAAAGCTAGACTTGTAGCAAAAGGTTACACTCAAACTCAAGGCGTTGATTATGATGAAACCTTCTCACCTGTTGCGATACTAAAGTCTATTAGGATATTGTTTGCCATAGCTGCATATTATGACTATGAGATTTGGCAAATGGATGTCAAAACTGCTTTCCTTAATGGATATCTTGAGGAAGATGTCCATATGGAACAGCCTGAAGGTTTTGTCGATCCAAAACATCCTAATAAGGTATGTAAGTTAAAAAAGTCAATCTATGGATTGAAACAAGCATCGAGAAGTTGGAATCATCGTTTTGATGATGAAGTAAAGAAATTTGGCTTCATCAAAAACGCTGACGAAGCTTGTGTATATAAAAAGGCTAGTGGGAGCATCATTACTTTCCTTGTATTATATGTCGATGACATTCTACTATTTGGAAATGACATTCCAACCTTGGAAGTGTAAAAACCTGGCTTGGAAGCTGTTTTTCCATTAAGGATCTTGGTGAAGCCGCCTATATCTTGGGAATAAAGATCTATAGGGATAGATCAAGGCGGTTAATAGGTTTAAACCAAAGTGCATACATTGACAAAGTCTTGAAAAGGTTCAAGATGGAAAATTCTAAAAAAGGTTTAGTACCTATTCAAAAGGGGACTATATTGAGCACGTCTCAATGCCCTAGTTCAAAGGTTGAGCAAGAAAGAATGAATGGAGTCCCATATGCATCTGCTATAGGATCCATCATGTATGCAATGATATGTACAAGGCCGGACGTGTCATGTGCTCTAAGCATGAAACAGAATCCTGGAAATAGTCATTGGATGGCTGTTAAAAGTATTTTGAAATACCTTAGAAACACTAAGGATATGTTCTTAATATATGGATCTGGTGAGGAGGAACTCGTTGTAAAGGGTTACACGGATGCGAGTTTCCAAACTGATCGAGATGATTCACGATCACAGTCGGGATATGTCTTCATTATGAATGGAGGAGCGGTCTCTTGGAAGAGCTCAAAGCAAGATGTAGTGGCACTATCTACAACAGAATCAGAATACATCGCCGCTTCATTGGCAGCTCAAGAGGCTGCATGGCTAAGGAAGTCCATTGCCGATCTAGGGGTTGTTGCTACCATTCAAGACCCCCTAGAGATCTTTTGTGATAACGAGGGGGCCATTGCTCAAATCAAGGAACCTCGTGCTCATCAAAAGACTCGGCACATAGAACGGAGGTTCAACTACATAAGGGATGAAGTTGAAAAGGGAAAGATATGTATTCGCAAAGTTCACACCGATCAAAACATTGCGGATCCATTCACGAAGCTCCTTGAAAGGACAAAGCATGATAGTCATACTTGTTCCTTAGGACTTCGATATTCTGGTGATTGGACTTGATCAAATTTTGTATTTGGATATCGGAACTTATGTAATTTGACTTAATAATATGATTATATCTTCTTTTACTGTTCCAATTTTGCATGTTTTCTCCATGAATAAGTAACTTATTCTAAATGTCCGTAGTCGGTCATATTTGTGGGAACAAATATGAATGTAAGACTATTATGAACTTGGATTGGTTGATATTCATAAGGAATGAATATAAAACAAAAGGTTGCTACCAAGGTTCATTGATATCTATGGGATATAGATATAGGACTGACCCGCTCTCATTATTTCTGCATGGAATCTTTGTGATTAGTCATAAGAAATATTGAGTAAAGGCGAATATCATAAGTATCCTCAGACCTGAGATACATATTGGGTCTTGATATTCACCAAGTATCATACTTTGGCTTAGTTCTTTGGATATCCTAGAGATTGTATGGGATATTATTTCTATGATCCAACAGAGCAGAAAGTGTTTATTGCTCGAAAGGCAGAGTTCTTGGAAACTAAGTTCCTTTCGGAAGGAACTAGTGGAAGAACAGTGGAACTTGAAGAGGTTCAAGATTCACAAGACGATACACATTTGGTTGATACTAGCAATCAACATGAGGATGTTGAGAATGATCATGTGGATGATCAAGATACACAAAACATTCGCAGATCTGGTAGAATTAGTGTTCCTCCTGAGAGATATGGATTTTTCATGGATGGATGCTATGTGGTGGATTCCGATGAACCAACCACATACCGTGATGCAATGTCAAAACCTGATTTTGACAAATGGCAAGAAGCCATGAACGTTGAGATGCAATCCATGTATGATAACCAAGTTTGGGAATTGGTTACACCACCTCTTAAGTCCAAGGTAGTTGGAAGTTAGTGGGTTTTCAAGAAGAAAACCGATATGCATGGAAACTTGGATACTTATAAAGCTAGACTTGTAGCAAAAGGTTTCACTCAAACTCAAGGTGTTGATTATGATGAAACCTTCTCACCTGTTGCGATGCTAAAGTCTATTAGGATATTGTTTGCCATAGCTGCATATTATGACTATGAGATTTGGCAAATGGATGTCAAAACCGCTTTCCTTAATGGATATCTTGAGGAAGATGTCCATATGGAACAGCCTGAAGGTTTTGTCGATCCAAAACATCCTAATAAGGTATGTAAGTTAAAGAAGTCAATCTATGGATTAAAACAAGCATCGAGAAGTTGGAATCATCGTTTTGATGATGAAGTAAAGAAATTTGGCTTCATCAAAAACGCTGACGAAGCTTGTGTATATAAAAAGGCTAGTGGGAGCATCATTACTTTCCTTGTATTATATGTCGATGACATTCTACTATTTGGAAATGACATTCCAACCTTGGAAGGTGTAAAAGCCTGGCTTGGAAGCTGTTTTTCCATTAAAGATCTTGGTGAAGCCGCCTATATTTTAGAAATAAAGATCTATAGGGATAGATCAAGGCGGTTGATAGGCTTAAACCAAAGTGCATATATTGACAAAGTCTTGAAAAGGTTCAAGATGGAGAATTCTAAGAAGGGTTTGGTACCTATTCAAAAGGGGACTATATTGAGTAGATCTCAATGTCCTAGTTCAAAAGTTGAGCAAGAAAGAATGAATGGAGTCCCATATGCGTCTGCTATAGGATCCATCATGTATGCAATGATATGCACTAGACCGGACGTGTCATGTGCTCTAAGCATGACAAGCAGATATCAACAGAATCCTGGAAATAGTCATTGGCTGGCTGTTAAAAGTATTTTGAAATACCTTAGAAACACTAAGGATATGTTCTTAATATATGGATCTGGTGGGGAGGAACTCGTTGTAAAGGGTTACACGGATGCGAGCTTCCAAACTGATCGAGATGATTCTCGATCACAGTCGGGATATGTCTTCATTATGAATGGAGGAGCGGTCTCTTGGAAGAGCTCAAAGCAAGATGTAGTGGCACTATCTACAACAGAATCAGAATACATTGCCGCTTCATTAGCAGCTCAAGAAGCTGCGTGGCTAAAGAAATTCATTACTGATCTAGGGGTTGTTCCTACCATTCAAGAACCCCTAGAAATCTTTTGTGATAACGAGGGTGCGATAGCACAAATCAAGGAACCTCGTGCACATCAAAAGACTCGGCACATTGAACGGAGGTTCAACTACATAAGGGATGAAGTTGAAAAGGGAAAGATATGTATTCGCAAAGTTCACACCGATCAAAACATTGCGGATCCATTCACGAAGCTCCTTGAAAGGACAAAGCATGATAGTCATACTTGTTCCTTAGGACTTCGATATTCTGGTGATTGGACTTGATCAAATTTTGTATTTGGATATCGGAACTTATGTAATTTGACTTAATAATATGATTATATCTTCTTTTACTGTTCCAATTTTGCATGTTTTCTCCATGAATAAGTAACTTATTCTAAATGTCCGTAGTCGGTCATATTTGTGGGAACAAATATGAATGTAAGACTATTATGAACTTGGATTGGTTGATATTCATAAGGAATGAATATAAAACAAAAGGTTGCTACCAAGGTTCATTGATATCTATGGGATATAGATATAGGACTGACCCGCTCTCATTATTTCTGCATGGAATCTTTGTGATTAGTCATAAGAAATATTGAGTAAAGGCGAATATCATAAGTATCCTCAGACCTGAGATACATATTGGGTCTTGATATTCACCAAGTATCATACTTTCGCTTAGTTCTTTGCTGTTCTGAAACATGGCAGCAGATAAGACTGAGTTCAGGTACGATATAAGGTGATTGTGAGAGACGTATGTAGTCAAGATGGAATTTGTTCCTCTTATACGTTGAGAGTAAGATGTCTAAGGCCTGATAAAGTTAAATCATCGGAGAATGACAATTCTATGTCTCCAGGATCTAACATGACATCTGTAACAAAAGGATAAAATGATTAATTTACCTAAAACATATTCAAGTAAGGCACTTGGAGAGGATGATGTTATTGAATGGCACTTAGTCATATACATTAGGAGTAGCAAACCGTTGCTAGGCGTTATTTGCTGCTTGCATCAATCTTCTATGAATCTTGTGCAAGTGGAAGATTGTAGAATTCGATCTGCCCAAGATTCATATTAATTTGATGTGGCTAATGTAATATGATCCAAGTCGGGTCATACCCAATAACAAGCTAGACAAACACCTACTTATTTGTTTATTGATTTGATCAATTAAATAAATAATAACACTTAAGACATTTAGAAAGTGGTTTTCTAAATAGATGCACTTGAGAAATTAATAAACAACATGGGTTTATTTATTTATGAGAGATTACTTTATAATTGTTATTTAATGGTTAAGTAACATTATAAAAGTTTATAAAATGTAACATGACTTGTAATGTGTTACAAGTTTTAATTAAAAGGGGTTTTAATTAAAATCTTGTTAAATAAATCAAGTGGGAAAATTTGAAAGGGAGCCACCCCATTGGACCATTATTTTCGGCCATTAAATGGTCTTGGGAGACCACACCCACATTGATTTATGCAAGATACATTTGACCATTAAGGATACATGCAAATCTCCCTCTCTCTCTCAATAATATCTAAGTATTTTTCTCCTTTTTTTCCTCTCTAATTTTCGTCAGAAAAAAGGGGGTTTAGAGGCTGTTTTTCAGCTTAAATCAAGTGTGTTTTAAGGCTGAAATCAAGTGTTAAGAACCTAGCATTCAAGGTGTTTGTTGGTGGCTTGGGGTATCACGGATTTGAGGTCTTCTTGCTTGAAGATTTAGCTCTCAAACATCATCATCTTCAACTTATATTACACGAGTTCTAAGAGGCATTATATGATGTTTTGAATGATTATTTGATAGCATGTTATTTCATATTTAGATCCATTGTTCTTGGGTTTTTGTTTTAACAAGTGTATATGACACATAAACTCACTAATCTTAAAATGTTTAAGAATAAACTCCGCTGCGTTTTCATATAAAAATGATTAATATGACTTTGATAAACATCTACAAAACTCAACATTTACGTGCTTCAATTACTAGGATAACCATAAAATAGTTCATAACCCTCTTTCCAGGATTTGAATTTCTAAACCCTGGGTTTGCAATAAAATTAAAAAGTGGTTACGTGCTTAGCTTACAAGGATTAGCTAAACCGACTTCATAACCCCTTTTCAAATGTTTAGAATTATAAATATTGGGGATTTCAACACATTTACAGAGTGTTTACGTGCTTTAGGTATAATGATATGCCTAAATGAGATTATAAACCCTTTTCGAATCTTTAAATTTCTAAAACCCGGAGATTGAAATGCAATTACATAGTTTTTACGTGTTTTAATTACATGGATATGCTTAAAATGAGTCCATAACACCATTTCAAATCATTGGATTTGTAAAACTTGGTGTTTGCAATAATATTACAAACCGTTATTGTTTTTCAATTACAATGAAATGGCTAATAAAGTTCCAAATTTCTTTTCAAATATTTAGATTACATAAACTCAGGGTTTGCAATACATTTACCAAGTGTCTACGCGCTAAAATTACAATGATTAACGTAAGTGAGTTCAAAGCGCCTTTTTGAAACTCTGGATTTCTAAACTCGGGTTTTGAAATACAATTACAATGTGTTTACGTGCTTCAATTACCAGGATAAGCTTAAAATAGTTCATAACCCCTTTTCAAGACTTTGGATTTCAAAACATGGGGTTCGCAATACAATTAAAAAGTGTTTAGGTGCTTGACTTACTAGGATAAGCTTAAACGAGTTCATAACCCCTTTTCAGTTTTTTGAATTTTTTGATATGTGGGATTTCAACACATTTACATAGCGTTTACGTACTTTGGGTTTCATGATATGCTTAAGTGAGATCATAATCACTTTTGGAATCTCTAAATTTCTAAAACTCGGGGTTTGAAATGCAATTACAGAGTTTTTCCTAGATTCAATTACATAGATACGCTTAAATGAGTCCTTAACCCCTTTTGAATCATTGGATTTGTAAAGCTTAGAGTTTCCAATAATATTACAACCGTTATTGTGTTTCAATTAAACTGAAATGTCTAAGAAAGTTCAAAAACACTTTTCGAAGATTTAGATTACATAAACTAAGGGTTTGCAATATATTTCCAAAGTGTTAACGTGCTTAAATTACAATAGTTAGCATAAGTAAGTTCAAAGCGCCTTTTCAAAACTATGCATTTCTGAACTCGGGTTTTGACATACAATTAGAATGTGTTTACATGCTCCAGTTACAAGGATAACCTAAAAACAGTTCATAACCCCTTTTCAAGACTTTGGATTTCTAAACCCGTGGGTCGCAATACAAATGAAAAGTGTTTACGTGCTTAGCTTACTAGGATAAGCTTAAAGGAGTTAATAACCCCTTTTCAAATCTTTGGAATTATAAATATTGGGGATTTCAAAACATTTACAGAGTGTTTTAGTGCTTTAGGAATCATGATATGGTTAAGTGAGATCATAACCCCTTTTGGAATCTTTAAATTTCTAAAACTAGGGGATTGAAAGGCAATTACAGAGTTTTTACGTGCTTCAATTACATGGATATGCTTAAATGAGTCCTTAACACCATTTCAAATCATTGGATATGTAAAACTTGAGGTTTGCGATAATAATACAAACCGTTATTGTTTTTCAATTACAATGAAATGGCTAAGAGTTCAGAAACACTTTTCAAAGATTTAGATCGCATAAACTCATGGTATGCCATACATTTCCAAAGTGTCAACGTGTTAAAATTACATTGATTATCGTAAGTGAGTTAAAAACGCCTTTTTGAAACTCCAGATTTCCAAACTCGTGTTTTGCCATACAATTAGAATGTGTTTACGTGCTTGAATTTCAAGGATAACCTTAAAATAGTTCATAACCCTCTTTCAAGAAATTGGATTTCTAAACCCGGGGTTCGCAATAAAACTAAAAAGTGTTTACGAGCTTAGCTTACAAGGATAAGCTTAAACGAGTTCATAAGCCCTTTACGAATCTTTGAAGTTATAAATATTGGGGGTTTCAACACAATTACAGAGTGTTTACGTGCTTTAGGTATAATGATATGCTTAAGTGAGATCTTCAACCCATTTCGAATCTTTAAATTTCTAAAACTCGGGGATTGATATGCAATTACATAGTTTATACGTGCTTCAATTACATGGATATGCCTTTATGAGTCCTTAACCCATTTCGAATCATTGGATTTGTAAAACTCGGGATTTGCTATAATATTACATACCGTTATTGTGTTTCAATTACAACGAAATGCCTAAGAAAGTTCAAAAACACTTTTCAAAGATTTAGATGACATAAACTCAGGGTTTGCAATAAATTTCCAAAGTGTGTACGCGCTTAAATAAAAATGATTAACGTAAGTGAGTTCAAAGCGCCCTTTTGAAACTATGGATTTCTAAACTCGGTTTTGCCATACAATTACAATGTGTTTACGTGCTTCAATTACTAGGATAACCATAAAATAGTTCATAACCCTCTTTCCAGGATTTGAATTTCTAAACCCTGGGTTTGCAATAAAATTAAAAAGTGGTTACGTGCTTAGCTTACAAGGATTAGCTAAACCGACTTCATAACCCCTTTTCAAATGTTTGAATTATAAATATTGGGGATTTCAACACATTTACAGAGTGTTTACGTGCTTTAGGTATAATGATATGCCTAAATGAGATTATAAACCCTTTTCGAATCTTTAAATTTCTAAAACCCGGAGATTGAAATGCAATTACATAGTTTTTACGTGTTTTAATTACATGGATATGCTTAAAATGAGTCCATAACACCATTTCAAATCATTGGATTTGTAAAACTTGGTGTTTGCAATAATATTACAAACCGTTATTGTTTTTCAATTACAATGAAATGGCTAATAAAGTTCCAAATTTCTTTTCAAATATTTAGATTACATAAACTCAGGGTTTGCAATACATTTACCAAGTGTCTACGCGCTAAAATTACAATGATTAACGTAAGTGAGTTCAAAGCGCCTTTTTGAAACTCTGGATTTCTAAACTCGGGTTTTGAAATACAATTACAATGTGTTTACGTGCTTCAATTACCAGGATAAGCTTAAAATAGTTCATAACCCCTTTTCAAGACTTTGGATTTCAAAACATGGGGTTCGCAATACAATTAAAAAGTGTTTAGGTGCTTGACTTACTAGGATAAGCTTAAACGAGTTCATAACCCCTTTTCAATTTTTTGAATTTTTTGATATGTGGGATTTCAACACATTTACATAGCGTTTACGTACTTTGGGTTTCATGATATGCTTAAGTGAGATCATAATCACTTTTGGAATCTCTAAATTTCTAAAACTCGGGGTTTGAAATGCAATTACAGAGTTTTTCCTAGATTCAATTACATAGATACGCTTAAATGAGTCCTTAACCCCTTTTGAATCATTGGATTTGTAAAGCTTAGAGTTTCCAATAATATTACAACCGTTATTGTGTTTCAATTAAACTGAAATGTCTAAGAAAGTTCAAAAACACTTTTCGAAGATTTAGATTACATAAACTAAGGGTTTGCAATATATTTCCAAAGTGTTAACGTGCTTAAATTACAATAATTAGCATAAGTAAGTTCAAAGCGCCTTTTCAAAACTATGCATTTCTAAACTCGGGTTTTGCCATACAATTAGAATGTGTTTACATGCTCCAGTTACAAGGATAACCTAAAAACAGTTCATAACCCCTTTTCAAGACTTTGGATTTCTAAACCCGTGGGTCGCAATACAAAAAAAAAGTTTTTACGTGCTTAGCTTACTAGGATAAGCTTAAAGGAGTTAATAACCCCTTTTCAAATCTTTGGAATTATAAATATTGGGATTTCAAAACATTTACAGAGTGTTTTAGTGCTTTAGGAATCATGATATGGTTAAGTGAGATCATAACCCCTTTTGGAATCTTTAAATTTCTAAAACTAGGGGATTGAAAGGCAATTACAGAGTTTTTACGTGCTTCAATTACATGGATATGCTTAAATGAGTCCTTAACACCATTTCAAATCATTGGATATGTAAAACTTGAGGTTTGCGATAATAATACAAACCGTTATTGTTTTTCAATTACAATGAAATGGCTAAGAAAGTTCAGAAACACTTTTCAAAGATTTAGATCGCATAAACTCATGGTATGCCATACATTTCCAAAGTGTCAACGTGTTAAAATTACATTGATTATCGTAAGTGAGTTAAAAACGCCTTTTTGAAACTCTAGATTTCCAAACTCGTGTTTTGCCATACAATTAGAATGTGTTTACGTGCTTGAATTTCAAGGATAACCTTAAAATAGTTCATAACCCTCTTTCAAGAAATTGGATTTCTAAACCCGGGGTTCGCAATAAAACTAAAAAGTGTTTACGAGCTTAGCTTACAAGGATAAGCTTAAACGAGTTCATAAGCCCTTTACGAATCTTTGAAGTTATAAATATTGGGGGTTTCAACACAATTACAGAGTGTTTACGTGCTTTAGGTATAATGATATGCTTAAGTGAGATCTTCAACCCATTTCGAATCTTTAAATTTCTAAAACTCGGGGATTGATATGCAATTACATAGTTTATACGTGCTTCAATTACATGGATATGCCTATATGAGTCCTTAACCCATTTCGAATCATTGGATTTGTAAAACTCGGGATTTGCTATAATATTACATACCGTTATTGTGTTTCAATTACAACGAAATGCCTAAGAAAGTTCAAAAACACTTTTCAAAGATTTAGATGACATAAACTCAGGGTTTGCAATAAATTTCCAAAGTGTGTACGCGCTTAAATAAAAATGATTAACGTAAGTGAGTTCAAAGCGCCCTTTTGAAACTATGGATTTCTAAACTCGGTTTTGCCATACAATTACAATGTGTTTACGTGCTTCAATTACTAGGATAACCATAAAATAGTTCATAACCCTCTTTCCAGGATTTGAATTTCTAAACCCTGGGTTTGCAATAAAATTAAAAAGTGGTTACGTGCTTAGCTTACAAGGATTAGCTAAACCGACTTCATAACCCCTTTTCAAATGTTTAGAATTATAAATATTGGGGATTTCAACACATTTACAGAGTGTTTACGTGCTTTAGGTATAATGATATGCCTAAATGAGATTATAAACCCTTTTCGAATCTTTAAATTTCTAAAACCCGGAGATTGAAATGCAATTACATAGTTTTTACGTGTTTTAATTACATGGATATGCTTAAAATGAGTCCATAACACCATTTCAAATCATTGGATTTGTAAAACTTGGTGTTTGCAATAATATTACAAACCGTTATTGTTTTTCAATTACAATGAAATGGCTAATAAAGTTCCAAATTTCTTTTCAAATATTTAGATTACATAAACTCAGGGTTTGCAATACATTTACCAAGTGTCTACGCGCTAAAATTACAATGATTAACGTAAGTGAGTTCAAAGCGCCTTTTTGAAACTCTGGATTTCTAAACTCGGGTTTTGAAATACAATTACAATGTGTTTACGTGCTTCAATTACCAGGATAAGCTTAAAATAGTTCATAACCCCTTTTCAAGACTTTGGATTTCAAAACATGGGGTTCGCAATACAATTAAAAAGTGTTTAGGTGCTTGACTTACTAGGATAAGCTTAAACGAGTTCATAACCCCTTTTCAATTTTTTGAATTTTTTGATATGTGGGATTTCAACACATTTACATAGCGTTTACGTACTTTGGGTTTCATGATATGCTTAAGTGAGATCATAATCACTTTTGGAATCTCTAAATTTCTAAAACTCGGGGTTTGAAATGCAATTACAGAGTTTTTCCTAGATTCAATTACATAGATACGCTTAAATGAGTCCTTAACCCCTTTTGAATCATTGGATTTGTAAAGCTTAGAGTTTCCAATAATATTACAACCGTTATTGTGTTTCAATTAAACTGAAATGTCTAAGAAAGTTCAAAAACACTTTTCGAAGATTTAGATTACATAAACTAAGGGTTTGCAATATATTTCCAAAGTGTTAACGTGCTTAAATTACAATAATTAGCATAAGTAAGTTCAAAGCGCCTTTTCAAAACTATGCATTTCTAAACTCGGGTTTTGCCATACAATTAGAATGTGTTTACATGCTCCAGTTACAAGGATAACCTAAAAACAGTTCATAACCCCTTTTCAAGACTTTGGATTTCTAAACCCGTGGGTCGCAATACAAATAAAAAGTGTTTACGTGCTTAGCTTACTAGGATAAGCTTAAAGGAGTTAATAACCCCTTTTCAAATCTTTGGAATTATAAATATTGGGGATTTCAAAACATTTACAGAGTGTTTTAGTGCTTTAGGAATCATGATATGGTTAAGTGAGATCATAACCCCTTTTGGAATCTTTAAATTTCTAAAACTAGGGGATTGAAAGGCAATTACAGAGTTTTTACGTGCTTCAATTACATGGATATGCTTAAATGAGTCCTTAACACCATTTCAAATCATTGGATATGTAAAACTTGAGGTTTGCGATAATAATACAAACCGTTATTGTTTTTCAATTACAATGAAATGGCTAAGAAAGTTCAGAAACACTTTTCAAAGATTTAGATCGCATAAACTCATGGTATGCCATACATTTCCAAAGTGTCAACGTGTTAAAATTACATTGATTATCGTAAGTGAGTTAAAAACGCCTTTTTGAAACTCTAGATTTCCAAACTCGTGTTTTGCCATACAATTAGAATGTGTTTACGTGCTTGAATTTCAAGGATAACCTTAAAATAGTTCATAACCCTCTTTCAAGAAATTGGATTTCTAAACCCGGGGTTCGCAATAAAACTAAAAAGTGTTTACGAGCTTAGCTTACAAGGATAAGCTTAAACGAGTTCATAAGCCCTTTACGAATCTTTGAAGTTATAAATATTGGGGGTTTCAACACAATTACAGAGTGTTTACGTGCTTTAGGTATAATGATATGCTTAAGTGAGATCTTCAACCCATTTCGAATCTTTAAATTTCTAAAACTCGGGGATTGATATGCAATTACATAGTTTATACGTGCTTCAATTACATGGATATGCCTATATGAGTCCTTAACCCATTTCGAATCATTGGATTTGTAAAACTCGGGATTTGCTATAATATTACATACCGTTATTGTGTTTCAATTACAACGAAATGCCTAAGAAAGTTCAAAAACACTTTTCAAAGATTTAGATGACATAAACTCAGGGTTTGCAATAAATTTCCAAAGTGTGTACGCGCTTAAATAAAAATGATTAACGTAAGTGAGTTCAAAGCGCCCTTTTGAAACTATGGATTTCTAAACTCGGTTTTGCCATACAATTACAATGTGTTTACGTGCTTCAATTACTAGGATAACCATAAAATAGTTCATAACCCTCTTTCCAGGATTTGAATTTCTAAACCCTGGGTTTGCAATAAAATTAAAAAGTGGTTACGTGCTTAGCTTACAAGGATTAGCTAAACCGACTTCATAACCCCTTTTCAAATGTTTAGAATTATAAATATTGGGGATTTCAACACATTTACAGAGTGTTTACGTGCTTTAGGTATAATGATATGCCTAAATGAGATTATAAACCCTTTTCGAATCTTTAAATTTCTAAAACCCGGAGATTGAAATGCAATTACATAGTTTTTACGTGTTTTAATTACATGGATATGCTTAAAATGAGTCCATAACACCATTTCAAATCATTGGATTTGTAAAACTTGGTGTTTGCAATAATATTACAAACCGTTATTGTTTTTCAATTACAATGAAATGGCTAATAAAGTTCCAAATTTCTTTTCAAATATTTAGATTACATAAACTCAGGGTTTGCAATACATTTACCAAGTGTCTACGCGCTAAAATTACAATGATTAACGTAAGTGAGTTCAAAGCGCCTTTTTGAAACTCTGGATTTCTAAACTCGGGTTTTGAAATACAATTACAATGTGTTTACGTGCTTCAATTACCAGGATAAGCTTAAAATAGTTCATAACCCCTTTTCAAGACTTTGGATTTCAAAACATGGGGTTCGCAATACAATTAAAAAGTGTTTAGGTGCTTGACTTACTAGGATAAGCTTAAACGAGTTCATAACCCCTTTTCAATTTTTTGAATTTTTTGATATGTGGGATTTCAACACATTTACATAGCGTTTACGTACTTTGGGTTTCATGATATGCTTAAGTGAGATCATAATCACTTTTGGAATCTCTAAATTTCTAAAACTCGGGGTTTGAAATGCAATTACAGAGTTTTTCCTAGATTCAATTACATAGATACGCTTAAATGAGTCCTTAACCCCTTTTGAATCATTGGATTTGTAAAGCTTAGAGTTTCCAATAATATTACAACCGTTATTGTGTTTCAATTAAACTGAAATGTCTAAGAAAGTTCAAAAACACTTTTCGAAGATTTAGATTACATAAACTAAGGGTTTGCAATATATTTCCAAAGTGTTAACGTGCTTAAATTACAATAATTAGCATAAGTAAGTTCAAAGCGCCTTTTCAAAACTATGCATTTCTAAACTCGGGTTTTGCCATACAATTAGAATGTGTTTACATGCTCCAGTTACAAGGATAACCTAAAAACAGTTCATAACCCCTTTTCAAGACTTTGGATTTCTAAACCCGTGGGTCGCAATACAAATAAAAAGTGTTTACGTGCTTAGCTTACTAGGATAAGCTTAAAGGAGTTAATAACCCCTTTTCAAATCTTTGGAATTATAAATATTGGGGATTTCAAAACATTTACAGAGTGTTTTAGTGCTTTAGGAATCATGATATGGTTAAGTGAGATCATAACCCCTTTTGGAATCTTTAAATTTCTAAAACTAGGGGATTGAAAGGCAATTACAGAGTTTTTACGTGCTTCAATTACATGGATATGCTTAAATGAGTCCTTAACACCATTTCAAATCATTGGATATGTAAAACTTGAGGTTTGCGATAATAATACAAACCGTTATTGTTTTTCAATTACAATGAAATGGCTAAGAAAGTTCAGAAACACTTTTCAAAGATTTAGATCGCATAAACTCATGGTATGCCATACATTTCCAAAGTGTCAACGTGTTAAAATTACATTGATTATCGTAAGTGAGTTAAAAACGCCTTTTTGAAACTCTAGATTTCCAAACTCGTGTTTTGCCATACAATTAGAATGTGTTTACGTGCTTGAATTTCAAGGATAACCTTAAAATAGTTCATAACCCTCTTTCAAGAAATTGGATTTCTAAACCCGGGGTTCGCAATAAAACTAAAAAGTGTTTACGAGCTTAGCTTACAAGGATAAGCTTAAACGAGTTCATAAGCCCTTTACGAATCTTTGAAGTTATAAATATTGGGGGTTTCAACACAATTACAGAGTGTTTACGTGCTTTAGGTATAATGATATGCTTAAGTGAGATCTTCAACCCATTTCGAATCTTTAAATTTCTAAAACTCGGGGATTGATATGCAATTACATAGTTTATACGTGCTTCAATTACATGGATATGCCTATATGAGTCCTTAACCCATTTCGAATCATTGGATTTGTAAAACTCGGGATTTGCTATAATATTACATACCGTTATTGTGTTTCAATTACAACGAAATGCCTAAGAAAGTTCAAAAACACTTTTCAAAGATTTAGATGACATAAACTCAGGGTTTGCAATAAATTTCCAAAGTGTGTACGCGCTTAAATAAAAATGATTAACGTAAGTGAGTTCAAAGCGCCCTTTTGAAACTATGGATTTCTAAACTCGGTTTTGCCATACAATTACAATGTGTTTACGTGCTTCAATTACTAGGATAACCATAAAATAGTTCATAACCCTCTTTCCAGGATTTGAATTTCTAAACCCTGGGTTTGCAATAAAATTAAAAAGTGGTTACGTGCTTAGCTTACAAGGATTAGCTAAACCGACTTCATAACCCCTTTTCAAATGTTTAGAATTATAAATATTGGGGATTTCAACACATTTACAGAGTGTTTACGTGCTTTAGGTATAATGATATGCCTAAATGAGATTATAAACCCTTTTCGAATCTTTAAATTTCTAAAACCCGGAGATTGAAATGCAATTACATAGTTTTTACGTGTTTTAATTACATGGATATGCTTAAAATGAGTCCATAACACCATTTCAAATCATTGGATTTGTAAAACTTGGTGTTTGCAATAATATTACAAACCGTTATTGTTTTTCAATTACAATGAAATGGCTAATAAAGTTCCAAATTTCTTTTCAAATATTTAGATTACATAAACTCAGGGTTTGCAATACATTTACCAAGTGTCTACGCGCTAAAATTACAATGATTAACGTAAGTGAGTTCAAAGCGCCTTTTTGAAACTCTGGATTTCTAAACTCGGGTTTTGAAATACAATTACAATGTGTTTACGTGCTTCAATTACCAGGATAAGCTTAAAATAGTTCATAACCCCTTTTCAAGACTTTGGATTTCAAAACATGGGGTTCGCAATACAATTAAAAAGTGTTTAGGTGCTTGACTTACTAGGATAAGCTTAAACGAGTTCATAACCCCTTTTCAATTTTTTGAATTTTTTGATATGTGGGATTTCAACACATTTACATAGCGTTTACGTACTTTGGGTTTCATGATATGCTTAAGTGAGATCATAATCACTTTTGGAATCTCTAAATTTCTAAAACTCGGGGTTTGAAATGCAATTACAGAGTTTTTCCTAGATTCAATTACATAGATACGCTTAAATGAGTCCTTAACCCCTTTTGAATCATTGGATTTGTAAAGCTTAGAGTTTCCAATAATATTACAACCGTTATTGTGTTTCAATTAAACTGAAATGTCTAAGAAAGTTCAAAAACACTTTTCGAAGATTTAGATTACATAAACTAAGGGTTTGCAATATATTTCCAAAGTGTTAACGTGCTTAAATTACAATAATTAGCATAAGTAAGTTCAAAGCGCCTTTTCAAAACTATGCATTTCTAAACTCGGGTTTTGCCATACAATTAGAATGTGTTTACATGCTCCAGTTACAAGGATAACCTAAAAACAGTTCATAACCCTTTTCAAGACTTTGGATTTCTAAACCCGTGGGTCGCAATACAAATAAAAAGTGTTTACGTGCTTAGCTTACTAGGATAAGCTTAAAGGAGTTAATAACCCCTTTTCAAATCTTTGGAATTATAAATATTGGGGATTTCAAAACATTTACAGAGTGTTTTAGTGCTTTAGGAATCATGATATGGTTAAGTGAGATCATAACCCCTTTTGGAATCTTTAAATTTCTAAAACTAGGGGATTGAAAGGCAATTACAGAGTTTTTACGTGCTTCAATTACATGGATATGCTTAAATGAGTCCTTAACACCATTTCAAATCATTGGATATGTAAAACTTGAGGTTTGCGATAATAATACAAACCGTTATTGTTTTTCAATTACAATGAAATGGCTAAGAAAGTTCAGAAACACTTTTCAAAGATTTAGATCGCATAAACTCATGGTATGCCATACATTTCCAAAGTGTCAACGTGTTAAAATTACATTGATTATCGTAAGTGAGTTAAAAACGCCTTTTTGAAACTCTAGATTTCCAAACTCGTGTTTTGCCATACAATTAGAATGTGTTTACGTGCTTGAATTTCAAGGATAACCTTAAAATAGTTCATAACCCTCTTTCAAGAAATTGGATTTCTAAACCCGGGGTTCGCAATAAAACTAAAAAGTGTTTACGAGCTTAGCTTACAAGGATAAGCTTAAACGAGTTCATAAGCCCTTTACGAATCTTTGAAGTTATAAATATTGGGGGTTTCAACACAATTACAGAGTGTTTACGTGCTTTAGGTATAATGATATGCTTAAGTGAGATCTTCAACCCATTTCGAATCTTTAAATTTCTAAAACTCGGGGATTGATATGCAATTACATAGTTTATACGTGCTTCAATTACATGGATATGCCTATATGAGTCCTTAACCCATTTCGAATCATTGGATTTGTAAAACTCGGGATTTGCTATAATATTACATACCGTTATTGTGTTTCAATTACAACGAAATGCCTAAGAAAGTTCAAAAACACTTTTCAAAGATTTAGATGACATAAACTCAGGGTTTGCAATAAATTTCCAAAGTGTGTACGCGCTTAAATAAAAATGATTAACGTAAGTGAGTTCAAAGCGCCCTTTTGAAACTATGGATTTCTAAACTCGGTTTTGCCATACAATTACAATGTGTTTACGTGCTTCAATTACTAGGATAACCATAAAATAGTTCATAACCCTCTTTCCAGGATTTGAATTTCTAAACCCTGGGTTTGCAATAAAATTAAAAAGTGGTTACGTGCTTAGCTTACAAGGATTAGCTAAACCGACTTCATAACCCCTTTTCAAATGTTTAGAATTATAAATATTGGGGATTTCAACACATTTACAGAGTGTTTACGTGCTTTAGGTATAATGATATGCCTAAATGAGATTATAAACCCTTTTCGAATCTTTAAATTTCTAAAACCCGGAGATTGAAATGCAATTACATAGTTTTTACGTGTTTTAATTACATGGATATGCTTAAAATGAGTCCATAACACCATTTCAAATCATTGGATTTGTAAAACTTGGTGTTTGCAATAATATTACAAACCGTTATTGTTTTTCAATTACAATGAAATGGCTAATAAAGTTCCAAATTTCTTTTCAAATATTTAGATTACATAAACTCAGGGTTTGCAATACATTTACCAAGTGTCTACGCGCTAAAATTACAATGATTAACGTAAGTGAGTTCAAAGCGCCTTTTTGAAACTCTGGATTTCTAAACTCGGGTTTTGAAATACAATTACAATGTGTTTACGTGCTTCAATTACCAGGATAAGCTTAAAATAGTTCATAACCCCTTTTCAAGACTTTGGATTTCAAAACATGGGGTTCGCAATACAATTAAAAAGTGTTTAGGTGCTTGACTTACTAGGATAAGCTTAAACGAGTTCATAACCCCTTTTCAATTTTTTGAATTTTTTGATATGTGGGATTTCAACACATTTACATAGCGTTTACGTACTTTGGGTTTCATGATATGCTTAAGTGAGATCATAATCACTTTTGGAATCTCTAAATTTCTAAAACTCGGGGTTTGAAATGCAATTACAGAGTTTTTCCTAGATTCAATTACATAGATACGCTTAAATGAGTCCTTAACCCCTTTTGAATCATTGGATTTGTAAAGCTTAGAGTTTCCAATAATATTACAACCGTTATTGTGTTTCAATTAAACTGAAATGTCTAAGAAAGTTCAAAAACACTTTTCGAAGATTTAGATTACATAAACTAAGGGTTTGCAATATATTTCCAAAGTGTTAACGTGCTTAAATTACAATAATTAGCATAAGTAAGTTCAAAGCGCCTTTTCAAAACTATGCATTTCTAAACTCGGGTTTTGCCATACAATTAGAATGTGTTTACATGCTCCAGTTACAAGGATAACCTAAAAACAGTTCATAACCCTTTTCAAGACTTTGGATTTCTAAACCCGTGGGTCGCAATACAAATAAAAAGTGTTTACGTGCTTAGCTTACTAGGATAAGCTTAAAGGAGTTAATAACCCCTTTTCAAATCTTTGGAATTATAAATATTGGGGATTTCAAAACATTTACAGAGTGTTTTAGTGCTTTAGGAATCATGATATGGTTAAGTGAGATCATAACCCCTTTTGGAATCTTTAAATTTCTAAAACTAGGGGATTGAAAGGCAATTACAGAGTTTTTACGTGCTTCAATTACATGGATATGCTTAAATGAGTCCTTAACACCATTTCAAATCATTGGATATGTAAAACTTGAGGTTTGCGATAATAATACAAACCGTTATTGTTTTTCAATTACAATGAAATGGCTAAGAAAGTTCAGAAACACTTTTCAAAGATTTAGATCGCATAAACTCATGGTATGCCATACATTTCCAAAGTGTCAACGTGTTAAAATTACATTGATTATCGTAAGTGAGTTAAAAACGCCTTTTTGAAACTCTAGATTTCCAAACTCGTGTTTTGCCATACAATTAGAATGTGTTTACGTGCTTGAATTTCAAGGATAACCTTAAAATAGTTCATAACCCTCTTTCAAGAAATTGGATTTCTAAACCCGGGGTTCGCAATAAAACTAAAAAGTGTTTACGAGCTTAGCTTACAAGGATAAGCTTAAACGAGTTCATAAGCCCTTTACGAATCTTTGAAGTTATAAATATTGGGGGTTTCAACACAATTACAGAGTGTTTACGTGCTTTAGGTATAATGATATGCTTAAGTGAGATCTTCAACCCATTTCGAATCTTTAAATTTCTAAAACTCGGGGATTGATATGCAATTACATAGTTTATACGTGCTTCAATTACATGGATATGCCTATATGAGTCCTTAACCCATTTCGAATCATTGGATTTGTAAAACTCGGGATTTGCTATAATATTACATACCGTTATTGTGTTTCAATTACAACGAAATGCCTAAGAAAGTTCAAAAACACTTTTCAAAGATTTAGATGACATAAACTCAGGGTTTGCAATAAATTTCCAAAGTGTGTACGCGCTTAAATAAAAATGATTAACGTAAGTGAGTTCAAAGCGCCCTTTTGAAACTATGGATTTCTAAACTCGGTTTTGCCATACAATTACAATGTGTTTACGTGCTTCAATTACTAGGATAACCATAAAATAGTTCATAACCCTCTTTCCAGGATTTGAATTTCTAAACCCTGGGTTTGCAATAAAATTAAAAAGTGGTTACGTGCTTAGCTTACAAGGATTAGCTAAACCGACTTCATAACCCCTTTTCAAATGTTTAGAATTATAAATATTGGGGATTTCAACACATTTACAGAGTGTTTACGTGCTTTAGGTATAATGATATGCCTAAATGAGATTATAAACCCTTTTCGAATCTTTAAATTTCTAAAACCCGGAGATTGAAATGCAATTACATAGTTTTTACGTGTTTTAATTACATGGATATGCTTAAAATGAGTCCATAACACCATTTCAAATCATTGGATTTGTAAAACTTGGTGTTTGCAATAATATTACAAACCGTTATTGTTTTTCAATTACAATGAAATGGCTAATAAAGTTCCAAATTTCTTTTCAAATATTTAGATTACATAAACTCAGGGTTTGCAATACATTTACCAAGTGTCTACGCGCTAAAATTACAATGATTAACGTAAGTGAGTTCAAAGCGCCTTTTTGAAACTCTGGATTTCTAAACTCGGGTTTTGAAATACAATTACAATGTGTTTACGTGCTTCAATTACCAGGATAAGCTTAAAATAGTTCATAACCCCTTTTCAAGACTTTGGATTTCAAAACATGGGGTTCGCAATACAATTAAAAAGTGTTTAGGTGCTTGACTTACTAGGATAAGCTTAAACGAGTTCATAACCCCTTTTCAATTTTTTGAATTTTTTGATATGTGGGATTTCAACACATTTACATAGCGTTTACGTACTTTGGGTTTCATGATATGCTTAAGTGAGATCATAATCACTTTTGGAATCTCTAAATTTCTAAAACTCGGGGTTTGAAATGCAATTACAGAGTTTTTCCTAGATTCAATTACATAGATACGCTTAAATGAGTCCTTAACCCCTTTTGAATCATTGGATTTGTAAAGCTTAGAGTTTCCAATAATATTACAACCGTTATTGTGTTTCAATTAAACTGAAATGTCTAAGAAAGTTCAAAAACACTTTTCGAAGATTTAGATTACATAAACTAAGGGTTTGCAATATATTTCCAAAGTGTTAACGTGCTTAAATTACAATAATTAGCATAAGTAAGTTCAAAGCGCCTTTTCAAAACTATGCATTTCTAAACTCGGGTTTTGCCATACAATTAGAATGTGTTTACATGCTCCAGTTACAAGGATAACCTAAAAACAGTTCATAACCCTTTTCAAGACTTTGGATTTCTAAACCCGTGGGTCGCAATACAAATAAAAAGTGTTTACGTGCTTAGCTTACTAGGATAAGCTTAAAGGAGTTAATAACCCCTTTTCAAATCTTTGGAATTATAAATATTGGGGATTTCAAAACATTTACAGAGTGTTTTAGTGCTTTAGGAATCATGATATGGTTAAGTGAGATCATAACCCCTTTTGGAATCTTTAAATTTCTAAAACTAGGGGATTGAAAGGCAATTACAGAGTTTTTACGTGCTTCAATTACATGGATATGCTTAAATGAGTCCTTAACACCATTTCAAATCATTGGATATGTAAAACTTGAGGTTTGCGATAATAATACAAACCGTTATTGTTTTTCAATTACAATGAAATGGCTAAGAAAGTTCAGAAACACTTTTCAAAGATTTAGATCGCATAAACTCATGGTATGCCATACATTTCCAAAGTGTCAACGTGTTAAAATTACATTGATTATCGTAAGTGAGTTAAAAACGCCTTTTTGAAACTCTAGATTTCCAAACTCGTGTTTTGCCATACAATTAGAATGTGTTTACGTGCTTGAATTTCAAGGATAACCTTAAAATAGTTCATAACCCTCTTTCAAGAAATTGGATTTCTAAACCCGGGGTTCGCAATAAAACTAAAAAGTGTTTACGAGCTTAGCTTACAAGGATAAGCTTAAACGAGTTCATAAGCCCTTTACGAATCTTTGAAGTTATAAATATTGGGGGTTTCAACACAATTACAGAGTGTTTACGTGCTTTAGGTATAATGATATGCTTAAGTGAGATCTTCAACCCATTTCGAATCTTTAAATTTCTAAAACTCGGGGATTGATATGCAATTACATAGTTTATACGTGCTTCAATTACATGGATATGCCTATATGAGTCCTTAACCCATTTCGAATCATTGGATTTGTAAAACTCGGGATTTGCTATAATATTACATACCGTTATTGTGTTTCAATTACAACGAAATGCCTAAGAAAGTTCAAAAACACTTTTCAAAGATTTAGATGACATAAACTCAGGGTTTGCAATAAATTTCCAAAGTGTGTACGCGCTTAAATAAAAATGATTAACGTAAGTGAGTTCAAAGCGCCCTTTTGAAACTATGGATTTCTAAACTCGGTTTTGCCATACAATTACAATGTGTTTACGTGCTTCAATTACTAGGATAACCATAAAATAGTTCATAACCCTCTTTCCAGGATTTGAATTTCTAAACCCTGGGTTTGCAATAAAATTAAAAAGTGGTTACGTGCTTAGCTTACAAGGATTAGCTAAACCGACTTCATAACCCCTTTTCAAATGTTTAGAATTATAAATATTGGGGATTTCAACACATTTACAGAGTGTTTACGTGCTTTAGGTATAATGATATGCCTAAATGAGATTATAAACCCTTTTCGAATCTTTAAATTTCTAAAACCCGGAGATTGAAATGCAATTACATAGTTTTTACGTGTTTTAATTACATGGATATGCTTAAAATGAGTCCATAACACCATTTCAAATCATTGGATTTGTAAAACTTGGTGTTTGCAATAATATTACAAACCGTTATTGTTTTTCAATTACAATGAAATGGCTAATAAAGTTCCAAATTTCTTTTCAAATATTTAGATTACATAAACTCAGGGTTTGCAATACATTTACCAAGTGTCTACGCGCTAAAATTACAATGATTAACGTAAGTGAGTTCAAAGCGCCTTTTTGAAACTCTGGATTTCTAAACTCGGGTTTTGAAATACAATTACAATGTGTTTACGTGCTTCAATTACCAGGATAAGCTTAAAATAGTTCATAACCCCTTTTCAAGACTTTGGATTTCAAAACATGGGGTTCGCAATACAATTAAAAAGTGTTTAGGTGCTTGACTTACTAGGATAAGCTTAAACGAGTTCATAACCCCTTTTCAATTTTTTGAATTTTTTGATATGTGGGATTTCAACACATTTACATAGCGTTTACGTACTTTGGGTTTCATGATATGCTTAAGTGAGATCATAATCACTTTTGGAATCTCTAAATTTCTAAAACTCGGGGTTTGAAATGCAATTACAGAGTTTTTCCTAGATTCAATTACATAGATACGCTTAAATGAGTCCTTAACCCCTTTTGAATCATTGGATTTGTAAAGCTTAGAGTTTCCAATAATATTACAACCGTTATTGTGTTTCAATTAAACTGAAATGTCTAAGAAAGTTCAAAAACACTTTTCGAAGATTTAGATTACATAAACTAAGGGTTTGCAATATATTTCCAAAGTGTTAACGTGCTTAAATTACAATAATTAGCATAAGTAAGTTCAAAGCGCCTTTTCAAAACTATGCATTTCTAAACTCGGGTTTTGCCATACAATTAGAATGTGTTTACATGCTCCAGTTACAAGGATAACCTAAAAACAGTTCATAACCCTTTTCAAGACTTTGGATTTCTAAACCCGTGGGTCGCAATACAAATAAAAAGTGTTTACGTGCTTAGCTTACTAGGATAAGCTTAAAGGAGTTAATAACCCCTTTTCAAATCTTTGGAATTATAAATATTGGGGATTTCAAAACATTTACAGAGTGTTTTAGTGCTTTAGGAATCATGATATGGTTAAGTGAGATCATAACCCCTTTTGGAATCTTTAAATTTCTAAAACTAGGGGATTGAAAGGCAATTACAGAGTTTTTACGTGCTTCAATTACATGGATATGCTTAAATGAGTCCTTAACACCATTTCAAATCATTGGATATGTAAAACTTGAGGTTTGCGATAATAATACAAACCGTTATTGTTTTTCAATTACAATGAAATGGCTAAGAAAGTTCAGAAACACTTTTCAAAGATTTAGATCGCATAAACTCATGGTATGCCATACATTTCCAAAGTGTCAACGTGTTAAAATTACATTGATTATCGTAAGTGAGTTAAAAACGCCTTTTTGAAACTCTAGATTTCCAAACTCGTGTTTTGCCATACAATTAGAATGTGTTTACGTGCTTGAATTTCAAGGATAACCTTAAAATAGTTCATAACCCTCTTTCAAGAAATTGGATTTCTAAACCCGGGGTTCGCAATAAAACTAAAAAGTGTTTACGAGCTTAGCTTACAAGGATAAGCTTAAACGAGTTCATAAGCCCTTTACGAATCTTTGAAGTTATAAATATTGGGGGTTTCAACACAATTACAGAGTGTTTACGTGCTTTAGGTATAATGATATGCTTAAGTGAGATCTTCAACCCATTTCGAATCTTTAAATTTCTAAAACTCGGGGATTGATATGCAATTACATAGTTTATACGTGCTTCAATTACATGGATATGCCTATATGAGTCCTTAACCCATTTCGAATCATTGGATTTGTAAAACTCGGGATTTGCTATAATATTACATACCGTTATTGTGTTTCAATTACAACGAAATGCCTAAGAAAGTTCAAAAACACTTTTCAAAGATTTAGATGACATAAACTCAGGGTTTGCAATAAATTTCCAAAGTGTGTACGCGCTTAAATAAAAATGATTAACGTAAGTGAGTTCAAAGCGCCCTTTTGAAACTATGGATTTCTAAACTCGGTTTTGCCATACAATTACAATGTGTTTACGTGCTTCAATTACTAGGATAACCATAAAATAGTTCATAACCCTCTTTCCAGGATTTGAATTTCTAAACCCTGGGTTTGCAATAAAATTAAAAAGTGGTTACGTGCTTAGCTTACAAGGATTAGCTAAACCGACTTCATAACCCCTTTTCAAATGTTTAGAATTATAAATATTGGGGATTTCAACACATTTACAGAGTGTTTACGTGCTTTAGGTATAATGATATGCCTAAATGAGATTATAAACCCTTTTCGAATCTTTAAATTTCTAAAACCCGGAGATTGAAATGCAATTACATAGTTTTTACGTGTTTTAATTACATGGATATGCTTAAAATGAGTCCATAACACCATTTCAAATCATTGGATTTGTAAAACTTGGTGTTTGCAATAATATTACAAACCGTTATTGTTTTTCAATTACAATGAAATGGCTAATAAAGTTCCAAATTTCTTTTCAAATATTTAGATTACATAAACTCAGGGTTTGCAATACATTTACCAAGTGTCTACGCGCTAAAATTACAATGATTAACGTAAGTGAGTTCAAAGCGCCTTTTTGAAACTCTGGATTTCTAAACTCGGGTTTTGAAATACAATTACAATGTGTTTACGTGCTTCAATTACCAGGATAAGCTTAAAATAGTTCATAACCCCTTTTCAAGACTTTGGATTTCAAAACATGGGGTTCGCAATACAATTAAAAAGTGTTTAGGTGCTTGACTTACTAGGATAAGCTTAAACGAGTTCATAACCCCTTTTCAATTTTTTGAATTTTTTGATATGTGGGATTTCAACACATTTACATAGCGTTTACGTACTTTGGGTTTCATGATATGCTTAAGTGAGATCATAATCACTTTTGGAATCTCTAAATTTCTAAAACTCGGGGTTTGAAATGCAATTACAGAGTTTTTCCTAGATTCAATTACATAGATACGCTTAAATGAGTCCTTAACCCCTTTTGAATCATTGGATTTGTAAAGCTTAGAGTTTCCAATAATATTACAACCGTTATTGTGTTTCAATTAAACTGAAATGTCTAAGAAAGTTCAAAAACACTTTTCGAAGATTTAGATTACATAAACTAAGGGTTTGCAATATATTTCCAAAGTGTTAACGTGCTTAAATTACAATAATTAGCATAAGTAAGTTCAAAGCGCCTTTTCAAAACTATGCATTTCTAAACTCGGGTTTTGCCATACAATTAGAATGTGTTTACATGCTCCAGTTACAAGGATAACCTAAAAACAGTTCATAACCCTTTTCAAGACTTTGGATTTCTAAACCCGTGGGTCGCAATACAAATAAAAAGTGTTTACGTGCTTAGCTTACTAGGATAAGCTTAAAGGAGTTAATAACCCCTTTTCAAATCTTTGGAATTATAAATATTGGGGATTTCAAAACATTTACAGAGTGTTTTAGTGCTTTAGGAATCATGATATGGTTAAGTGAGATCATAACCCCTTTTGGAATCTTTAAATTTCTAAAACTAGGGGATTGAAAGGCAATTACAGAGTTTTTACGTGCTTCAATTACATGGATATGCTTAAATGAGTCCTTAACACCATTTCAAATCATTGGATATGTAAAACTTGAGGTTTGCGATAATAATACAAACCGTTATTGTTTTTCAATTACAATGAAATGGCTAAGAAAGTTCAGAAACACTTTTCAAAGATTTAGATCGCATAAACTCATGGTATGCCATACATTTCCAAAGTGTCAACGTGTTAAAATTACATTGATTATCGTAAGTGAGTTAAAAACGCCTTTTTGAAACTCTAGATTTCCAAACTCGTGTTTTGCCATACAATTAGAATGTGTTTACGTGCTTGAATTTCAAGGATAACCTTAAAATAGTTCATAACCCTCTTTCAAGAAATTGGATTTCTAAACCCGGGGTTCGCAATAAAACTAAAAAGTGTTTACGAGCTTAGCTTACAAGGATAAGCTTAAACGAGTTCATAAGCCCTTTACGAATCTTTGAAGTTATAAATATTGGGGGTTTCAACACAATTACAGAGTGTTTACGTGCTTTAGGTATAATGATATGCTTAAGTGAGATCTTCAACCCATTTCGAATCTTTAAATTTCTAAAACTCGGGGATTGATATGCAATTACATAGTTTATACGTGCTTCAATTACATGGATATGCCTATATGAGTCCTTAACCCATTTCGAATCATTGGATTTGTAAAACTCGGGATTTGCTATAATATTACATACCGTTATTGTGTTTCAATTACAACGAAATGCCTAAGAAAGTTCAAAAACACTTTTCAAAGATTTAGATGACATAAACTCAGGGTTTGCAATAAATTTCCAAAGTGTGTACGCGCTTAAATAAAAATGATTAACGTAAGTGAGTTCAAAGCGCCCTTTTGAAACTATGGATTTCTAAACTCGGTTTTGCCATACAATTACAATGTGTTTACGTGCTTCAATTACTAGGATAACCATAAAATAGTTCATAACCCTCTTTCCAGGATTTGAATTTCTAAACCCTGGGTTTGCAATAAAATTAAAAAGTGGTTACGTGCTTAGCTTACAAGGATTAGCTAAACCGACTTCATAACCCCTTTTCAAATGTTTAGAATTATAAATATTGGGGATTTCAACACATTTACAGAGTGTTTACGTGCTTTAGGTATAATGATATGCCTAAATGAGATTATAAACCCTTTTCGAATCTTTAAATTTCTAAAACCCGGAGATTGAAATGCAATTACATAGTTTTTACGTGTTTTAATTACATGGATATGCTTAAAATGAGTCCATAACACCATTTCAAATCATTGGATTTGTAAAACTTGGTGTTTGCAATAATATTACAAACCGTTATTGTTTTTCAATTACAATGAAATGGCTAATAAAGTTCCAAATTTCTTTTCAAATATTTAGATTACATAAACTCAGGGTTTGCAATACATTTACCAAGTGTCTACGCGCTAAAATTACAATGATTAACGTAAGTGAGTTCAAAGCGCCTTTTTGAAACTCTGGATTTCTAAACTCGGGTTTTGAAATACAATTACAATGTGTTTACGTGCTTCAATTACCAGGATAAGCTTAAAATAGTTCATAACCCCTTTTCAAGACTTTGGATTTCAAAACATGGGGTTCGCAATACAATTAAAAAGTGTTTAGGTGCTTGACTTACTAGGATAAGCTTAAACGAGTTCATAACCCCTTTTCAATTTTTTGAATTTTTTGATATGTGGGATTTCAACACATTTACATAGCGTTTACGTACTTTGGGTTTCATGATATGCTTAAGTGAGATCATAATCACTTTTGGAATCTCTAAATTTCTAAAACTCGGGGTTTGAAATGCAATTACAGAGTTTTTCCTAGATTCAATTACATAGATACGCTTAAATGAGTCCTTAACCCCTTTTGAATCATTGGATTTGTAAAGCTTAGAGTTTCCAATAATATTACAACCGTTATTGTGTTTCAATTAAACTGAAATGTCTAAGAAAGTTCAAAAACACTTTTCGAAGATTTAGATTACATAAACTAAGGGTTTGCAATATATTTCCAAAGTGTTAACGTGCTTAAATTACAATAATTAGCATAAGTAAGTTCAAAGCGCCTTTTCAAAACTATGCATTTCTAAACTCGGGTTTTGCCATACAATTAGAATGTGTTTACATGCTCCAGTTACAAGGATAACCTAAAAACAGTTCATAACCCTTTTCAAGACTTTGGATTTCTAAACCCGTGGGTCGCAATACAAATAAAAAGTGTTTACGTGCTTAGCTTACTAGGATAAGCTTAAAGGAGTTAATAACCCCTTTTCAAATCTTTGGAATTATAAATATTGGGGATTTCAAAACATTTACAGAGTGTTTTAGTGCTTTAGGAATCATGATATGGTTAAGTGAGATCATAACCCCTTTTGGAATCTTTAAATTTCTAAAACTAGGGGATTGAAAGGCAATTACAGAGTTTTTACGTGCTTCAATTACATGGATATGCTTAAATGAGTCCTTAACACCATTTCAAATCATTGGATATGTAAAACTTGAGGTTTGCGATAATAATACAAACCGTTATTGTTTTTCAATTACAATGAAATGGCTAAGAAAGTTCAGAAACACTTTTCAAAGATTTAGATCGCATAAACTCATGGTATGCCATACATTTCCAAAGTGTCAACGTGTTAAAATTACATTGATTATCGTAAGTGAGTTAAAAACGCCTTTTTGAAACTCTAGATTTCCAAACTCGTGTTTTGCCATACAATTAGAATGTGTTTACGTGCTTGAATTTCAAGGATAACCTTAAAATAGTTCATAACCCTCTTTCAAGAAATTGGATTTCTAAACCCGGGGTTCGCAATAAAACTAAAAAGTGTTTACGAGCTTAGCTTACAAGGATAAGCTTAAACGAGTTCATAAGCCCTTTACGAATCTTTGAAGTTATAAATATTGGGGGTTTCAACACAATTACAGAGTGTTTACGTGCTTTAGGTATAATGATATGCTTAAGTGAGATCTTCAACCCATTTCGAATCTTTAAATTTCTAAAACTCGGGGATTGATATGCAATTACATAGTTTATACGTGCTTCAATTACATGGATATGCCTATATGAGTCCTTAACCCATTTCGAATCATTGGATTTGTAAAACTCGGGATTTGCTATAATATTACATACCGTTATTGTGTTTCAATTACAACGAAATGCCTAAGAAAGTTCAAAAACACTTTTCAAAGATTTAGATGACATAAACTCAGGGTTTGCAATAAATTTCCAAAGTGTGTACGCGCTTAAATAAAAATGATTAACGTAAGTGAGTTCAAAGCGCCCTTTTGAAACTATGGATTTCTAAACTCGGTTTTGCCATACAATTACAATGTGTTTACGTGCTTCAATTACTAGGATAACCATAAAATAGTTCATAACCCTCTTTCCAGGATTTGAATTTCTAAACCCTGGGTTTGCAATAAAATTAAAAAGTGGTTACGTGCTTAGCTTACAAGGATTAGCTAAACCGACTTCATAACCCCTTTTCAAATGTTTAGAATTATAAATATTGGGGATTTCAACACATTTACAGAGTGTTTACGTGCTTTAGGTATAATGATATGCCTAAATGAGATTATAAACCCTTTTCGAATCTTTAAATTTCTAAAACCCGGAGATTGAAATGCAATTACATAGTTTTTACGTGTTTTAATTACATGGATATGCTTAAAATGAGTCCATAACACCATTTCAAATCATTGGATTTGTAAAACTTGGTGTTTGCAATAATATTACAAACCGTTATTGTTTTTCAATTACAATGAAATGGCTAATAAAGTTCCAAATTTCTTTTCAAATATTTAGATTACATAAACTCAGGGTTTGCAATACATTTACCAAGTGTCTACGCGCTAAAATTACAATGATTAACGTAAGTGAGTTCAAAGCGCCTTTTTGAAACTCTGGATTTCTAAACTCGGGTTTTGAAATACAATTACAATGTGTTTACGTGCTTCAATTACCAGGATAAGCTTAAAATAGTTCATAACCCCTTTTCAAGACTTTGGATTTCAAAACATGGGGTTCGCAATACAATTAAAAAGTGTTTAGGTGCTTGACTTACTAGGATAAGCTTAAACGAGTTCATAACCCCTTTTCAATTTTTTGAATTTTTTGATATGTGGGATTTCAACACATTTACATAGCGTTTACGTACTTTGGGTTTCATGATATGCTTAAGTGAGATCATAATCACTTTTGGAATCTCTAAATTTCTAAAACTCGGGGTTTGAAATGCAATTACAGAGTTTTTCCTAGATTCAATTACATAGATACGCTTAAATGAGTCCTTAACCCCTTTTGAATCATTGGATTTGTAAAGCTTAGAGTTTCCAATAATATTACAACCGTTATTGTGTTTCAATTAAACTGAAATGTCTAAGAAAGTTCAAAAACACTTTTCGAAGATTTAGATTACATAAACTAAGGGTTTGCAATATATTTCCAAAGTGTTAACGTGCTTAAATTACAATAATTAGCATAAGTAAGTTCAAAGCGCCTTTTCAAAACTATGCATTTCTAAACTCGGGTTTTGCCATACAATTAGAATGTGTTTACATGCTCCAGTTACAAGGATAACCTAAAAACAGTTCATAACCCTTTTCAAGACTTTGGATTTCTAAACCCGTGGGTCGCAATACAAATAAAAAGTGTTTACGTGCTTAGCTTACTAGGATAAGCTTAAAGGAGTTAATAACCCCTTTTCAAATCTTTGGAATTATAAATATTGGGGATTTCAAAACATTTACAGAGTGTTTTAGTGCTTTAGGAATCATGATATGGTTAAGTGAGATCATAACCCCTTTTGGAATCTTTAAATTTCTAAAACTAGGGGATTGAAAGGCAATTACAGAGTTTTTACGTGCTTCAATTACATGGATATGCTTAAATGAGTCCTTAACACCATTTCAAATCATTGGATATGTAAAACTTGAGGTTTGCGATAATAATACAAACCGTTATTGTTTTTCAATTACAATGAAATGGCTAAGAAAGTTCAGAAACACTTTTCAAAGATTTAGATCGCATAAACTCATGGTATGCCATACATTTCCAAAGTGTCAACGTGTTAAAATTACATTGATTATCGTAAGTGAGTTAAAAACGCCTTTTTGAAACTCTAGATTTCCAAACTCGTGTTTTGCCATACAATTAGAATGTGTTTACGTGCTTGAATTTCAAGGATAACCTTAAAATAGTTCATAACCCTCTTTCAAGAAATTGGATTTCTAAACCCGGGGTTCGCAATAAAACTAAAAAGTGTTTACGAGCTTAGCTTACAAGGATAAGCTTAAACGAGTTCATAAGCCCTTTACGAATCTTTGAAGTTATAAATATTGGGGGTTTCAACACAATTACAGAGTGTTTACGTGCTTTAGGTATAATGATATGCTTAAGTGAGATCTTCAACCCATTTCGAATCTTTAAATTTCTAAAACTCGGGGATTGATATGCAATTACATAGTTTATACGTGCTTCAATTACATGGATATGCCTATATGAGTCCTTAACCCATTTCGAATCATTGGATTTGTAAAACTCGGGATTTGCTATAATATTACATACCGTTATTGTGTTTCAATTACAACGAAATGCCTAAGAAAGTTCAAAAACACTTTTCAAAGATTTAGATGACATAAACTCAGGGTTTGCAATAAATTTCCAAAGTGTGTACGCGCTTAAATAAAAATGATTAACGTAAGTGAGTTCAAAGCGCCCTTTTGAAACTATGGATTTCTAAACTCGGTTTTGCCATACAATTACAATGTGTTTACGTGCTTCAATTACTAGGATAACCATAAAATAGTTCATAACCCTCTTTCCAGGATTTGAATTTCTAAACCCTGGGTTTGCAATAAAATTAAAAAGTGGTTACGTGCTTAGCTTACAAGGATTAGCTAAACCGACTTCATAACCCCTTTTCAAATGTTTAGAATTATAAATATTGGGGATTTCAACACATTTACAGAGTGTTTACGTGCTTTAGGTATAATGATATGCCTAAATGAGATTATAAACCCTTTTCGAATCTTTAAATTTCTAAAACCCGGAGATTGAAATGCAATTACATAGTTTTTACGTGTTTTAATTACATGGATATGCTTAAAATGAGTCCATAACACCATTTCAAATCATTGGATTTGTAAAACTTGGTGTTTGCAATAATATTACAAACCGTTATTGTTTTTCAATTACAATGAAATGGCTAATAAAGTTCCAAATTTCTTTTCAAATATTTAGATTACATAAACTCAGGGTTTGCAATACATTTACCAAGTGTCTACGCGCTAAAATTACAATGATTAACGTAAGTGAGTTCAAAGCGCCTTTTTGAAACTCTGGATTTCTAAACTCGGGTTTTGAAATACAATTACAATGTGTTTACGTGCTTCAATTACCAGGATAAGCTTAAAATAGTTCATAACCCCTTTTCAAGACTTTGGATTTCAAAACATGGGGTTCGCAATACAATTAAAAAGTGTTTAGGTGCTTGACTTACTAGGATAAGCTTAAACGAGTTCATAACCCTTTTCAATTTTTTGAATTTTTTGATATGTGGGATTTCAACACATTTACATAGCGTTTACGTACTTTGGGTTTCATGATATGCTTAAGTGAGATCATAATCACTTTTGGAATCTCTAAATTTCTAAAACTCGGGTTTGAAATGCAATTACAGAGTTTTTCCTAGATTCAATTACATAGATACGCTTAAATGAGTCCTTAACCCCTTTGAATCATTGGATTTGTAAAGCTTAGAGTTTCCAATAATATTACAACCGTTATTGTGTTTCAATTAAACTGAAATGTCTAAGAAAGTTCAAAAACACTTTTCGAAGATTTAGATTACATAAACTAAGGGTTTGCAATATATTTCCAAAGTGTTAACGTGCTTAAATTACAATAATTAGCATAAGTAAGTTCAAAGCGCCTTTTCAAAACTATGCATTTCTAAACTCGGGTTTTGCCACAATTAGAATGTGTTTACATGCTCCAGTTACAAGGATAACCTAAAAAAGTTCATAACCCCTTTTCAAGACTTTGGATTTCTAAACGTGGGTCGCAATACAAATAAAAAGTGTTACGTGCTTAGCTTACTAGGATAAGCTTAAAGGAGTTTATTTATTTTGGAATTATTTATATTGGGGATTTCAAAACATTTACAGAGTGTTTTAGTGCTTTAGGAATCATGATATGGTTAAGTGAGATCATAACCCCTTTTGGAATCTTTAAATTTCTAAAACTAGGGGATTGAAAGGCAATTACAGAGTTTTTACGTGCTTCAATTACATGGATATGCTTAAATGAGTCCTTAACACCATTTCAAATCATTGGATATGTAAAACTTGAGGTTTGCGATAATAATACAAACCGTTATTGTTTTTCAATTACAATGAAATGGCTAAAAAGTTCAAAACACTTTTCAAAGATTTAGATCGCATAAACTCATGGTATGCCATACATTTCCAAAGTGTCAACGTGTTAAATTGATTTGATTAGTTAAAAAAGTTGAAACTCTTTTTTTCTCTAATCCTTGGCAAAAAGGGCAGAAAGAGAAGTGTTTGTGCTGGAAAAAAGGGTTTAACCTAAAATAGTGTTGAAAACCCTCAATCAAAAAGTGTTTTTGAAGCTTGGGGTATAGCATACTTAAACGTGTTCTAAGCTTAGATTGGGCTATAAACATTCATCATCTCAATCTTGTAATTACGAGTGTTTAAGACAAGTATATGATGTTTAAATGATATGTTTAAAGCATTTCTCCATATAAAATCCTTGTTTATGGGTTTGTTTTAAATCTAATGTATTTGATGCATAAACTAACTAACCCAAAATGGTTTTTGATTATAACTCCGCTGGTTTTAACATATTAATGGTTAATATGACTTTGATAAAATAACACAAAACCCAACAATGGCATCAAGAGCCGGTTATATGGATAATGCTTCAAAAATCGAAATTTTCGGGTCCTTTTTCCATAAAAAGTGGGCTGGAAATTTCACCTATGCAAACCCTTTGTTTTTCAAGATATTACTCTTATATGCATTATAATGATCTTGAAAAATTATAGCCATAAGATGGCTTGTTTGTTTGGACAAAAACCCATTTGAGTTTGGTTAATGTTGCCGAGATTTTGGGTTCAAAGGGGCTGCATCACGGTTTTGTAACATATTTGGATGTATTTTAGTGCATAAACTAGCCATGACCTTGTGTTTGAATATTTGTGGTTGTGATTTTATTTGGTTGAAATAAAGGCATGTAATTTATTTGTTTCATTTGGCATTAATAAATAGATTAGTTGCACTTTATTTTTCTAGAAAAATGTATTAGGATTTTTCTATGTAATTGTACTTTTGGGGCTGATTTGGAGACAAGAAGGTGCCTAAAGAAGAGGAGAAATCACAACACAAAAAAGGTCACTTGAAGCATTTGGATGCAAGTTCAAGTGGGAGTTCATCAACACAAAATTGTTGTCATGTTTTACCCTTAGGAATGACCTTTTGACACACTTGTTATGGCAAGCAAGTGTGGTCAAAATAGTTGGCTATGGTTATGCACTTATATTTTATGTTTGGTGACTATTGGTTGTTTAGATGAGTTTGATTTTTTGAAAATGCATAAATAGTTGTTCTAAAAATAAAAACAAGCATAAAATTGGTTCTATAAAATCATTAAAGGATTAATAAAATGAGTTTATTAAGGGTTAATGATTAATAAAAATGAGTTTTATTAAAGGAATCATATTAAAAATGTTTTTCAAAAATACCATGCATTTGAATGCATACAAATAGTATGGTATAAAAGGTTTTTCTAAAAACTAGAATTTTAGAAAAACTATAAAAACCCTTTACAAAACAAGTTTTAACACCATCCTTTTAAACAACACTCGATTCACTTGTAACTGTTATGGGATAAAGGTCACCTAACCATAAATGCGAAACTTGTGAAGTTGAGGTGAATAATTACCGTATTTGTGGGATAAAGGTCACCTAACCACTTGTATTTGTAAAATCACACGTGTGTTTAAGTAGGACGACTTGATTTGGAAATCATGCATTAGGATCACCGAAGCATGACGTACAAACGGTGTTGATGGATAACATGCCAAACAAAACATAAGATGTTTAAAATCGATCCCATACACTAGAAATGTAATAGGTTACAATTGTCAAAACATTGACTACCTGTTATAATTTAAATAAAGGGATAAAGATCACCTAACCAATATTTAAATGTAACGTTGGATTCTAGATTTTAATTATTAATTGTCTATGAGACATAAAAGGGTATTAGTAATTAAAATACATTGATTAAAAATACTAAAATTGAACTTTGAAATTGTAGATGGCAGCTAACAACAACGCAAACCCGAACGTCCACAACCTATCACTAAGAACCATCCTCGAAAAGGAACGTCTTAACCATGGGAAACTTCATGGATTGGTACCGAAACTTGAGAATTGTTCTCAAGCAAGAGAAGAAATCCTATGTGTTGGACGATCCTATTCCCGATCAACCCGATGAGAATGACGTGGAAGCCTTTAACGATTGGGTCAAGTACGTCGAGGACTCCGTGCAAGTCTCATGTCTAATGTTGGCAAGTATGACTTCCGATTTACAAAGGACTTTGAGAACCACAATGCTTATGATATGATCACCCAGTTGAAGGAAATGTTCCAACAAAAATCTAGGGTGGAACGGTTCGAAACGGTTCGAGCACTTCATGCATGTCGGATGGACGAGACCCAATCAGTTTCATCTTATGTTCTCAAGATGAAAAGCCACATTGATCGCCTCGAGAGACTTAACTGTCGTTGTCTCAAATGAGTTAGCTACGGATTTGATCCTTAACTCCCTATCCAAAAGGTTTGAAAACTTTGTTATGAATTATAATATGAATGGATGGGACAAGAGCATTGGTGAGCTTCATGCAATGCTCAAAACGGCCGAGGCGGGTATGGGTAAAAAGGTTTACCGGTCCTTACGATCAATGAGGGAGGTAGTAAGAAGAGGAACCACCCCGACCCCAGGCAAGTGTTGCTAAAGGGAAAGGGCACGTCAAGGGGAAGGGTAAGGGAAAAAAGCTAAAATGGAACCAACCAAACCGAAGAAAAGAAGCAAAAGGTTGCTAAAGATGACCCATGTTTTGAATGTGGTGAGATAGGCCATTGGAAACGCAATTGTCCGGTCTATCTCAAAGAGTTGAAAAGCTAAGAGGAAATGTGCGGGGCAACCTCAGGTACAAATTTTATGATACAAGTTGAGCCTAAATGTTATTTCTTCTAACACATGGGTACTAGATTTACGGATGTGGAACTCATATTTGCAATTTGTTGAGGGGTTCAAAAGAAGTGAACATTATGCAAAAGGGGAAATAAGTCTCTTCATGGGCAATGGTGGCAAAGGTTCATGTTGAAGCCAAGGAGGGACTATGTTTTGAAGCTTCCAAATGGTTTGGAAGTATTTTGAAAAATATTTGTATGCTCCTAGTTGACTGGAATATTATTTCAGTTTCCCTTTAAGACAATATGGTTATGATTTCAAGTTTGTTGACAATGATATTCATGTTTCTTTAAATCATATGTTTTATTTAAGGCTATGCCTTGTAATGGTATTTATGAATTGGTTCATGATAACAAAACATATCATAGCTCAATGTACAAGCTACCACCAAAAGGCTCAAATTAGATTTGAGTGATTCCATCTTTGGCATTGTCGCCTTGGACACATAAACAAAAAATCGCATGCAAAAACTTCAAAAGAATGGTCTTTTGAAAACTAATGAAAATGATTCATTTGATGTATGCGAGTCTTGTTTACAAGGTATAAATGACAAAGGCCCCTTTTAGTGGGACTAATGAAAGGGCAAAAGATTTATTAGGGATCATACATTCAGATGTATGTGGACCTTTTAACCCAATGCTAGAATGGATGTGAAAGATACTTCATTAACTTTACCGACGACTATAGTCGTTATGGGTATGTGTACTTATTAAGGCACAAACATGAATCTTTTGAAATGTTCAAAATCTTCAAAATGAAGTAGAAAATCAACTCAAAAAACGGTCAAGATTCTTCGTACCGATAGAGGAGGTGAATACCTAAGTAGTGAATTTCAAGAGTATCTTAGAAGTTGTGGGATTGTCTCACAACTTACTCCACCTGGAACCCACAACATAATGGTGTGTCTGAGAGGAGGAATAGGACTCTATTGGATATGGTTCGATCTATGATGGCTAGAAGTACACTACCTCTATCATTTTGGGGTTTCGCTTTGCTCTCCGCGGCCCGTATTTTAAATATGGCCCCAACAAGAAAGTGGAAAGGACACCTTTCGAAATATGGCATGGAAAGGTTCCATCATTGTCATCTTTAAAAGTTTGGGGGTGTGAGGCTTATCCTAAGCAATACACTCAAACAAACTGCAAACCGATCCACTAAGTGTATCTTTGTTGGATATCCTAGAAGATTGTAGGGATATTATTTCTATGATCCAACAGAGCAGAAAGTGTTTATTGCTCGAAAGGCAGAGTTCTTGGAAACTAAGTTCCTTTCGGAAGGAACTAGTGGAAGAACAGTGGAACTTGAAGAGGTTCAAGATTCACAAGACGATACACATTTGGTTGATACTAGCAATCAACATGAGGATGTTGAGAATGATCATGTGGATGATCAAGATACACAAAACATTCGCAGATCTGGTAGAATTAGTGTTCCTCCTGAGAGATATGGATTTTTCATGGATGGATGCTATGTGGTGGATTCCGATGAACCAACCACATACCGTGATTGCATGTCAAACCTGATTTTGACAAATGGCAAGAAGCCATGAACATTGAGATGCAATCCATGTATGATAACCAAGTTTGGGAATTGGTTACACCACCTATTAAGTCCAAGGTAGTTGGAAGTAAGTGGGTTTTCAAGAAGAAAACCGATATGCATGGAACTTGGATACTTATAAAGCTAGACTTGTAGCAAAAGGTTACACTCAAATCAAGGCGTTGATTATGATGAAACCTTCTCACCTGTTGCGATACTAAAGTCTATTAGGATATTGTTTGCCATAGCTGCATATTATGACTATGAGATTTGGCAAATGGATGTCAAAACTGCTTTCCTTAATGGATATCTTGAGGAAGATGTCCATATGGAACAGCCTGAAGGTTTTGTCGATCCAAAACATCCTAATAAGGTATGTAAGTTAAAAAAGTCAATCTATGGATTGAAACAAGCATCGAGAAGTTGGAATCATCGTTTTGATGATGAAGTAAAGAAATTTGGCTTCATCAAAAACGCTGACGAAGCTTGTGTATATAAAAGGCTAGTGAGAGCATCATTACTTTCCTTGTATTATATGTCGATGACATTCTACTATTTGGAAATGACATTCCAACCTTGGAAGGTGTAAAAACCTGGCTTGGAAGCTGTTTTTCCATTAAGGATCTTGGTGAAGCCGCCTATTCTTGGGAATAAAGATCTATAGGGATAGATCAAGGCGGTTAATAGGTTTAAACCAAAGTGCATACATTGACAAAGTCTTGAAAAGGTTCAAGATGGAAAATTCTAAAAAAGGTTTAGTACCTATTCAAAGGGGACTATATTGAGCACGTCTCAATGCCCTAGTTCAAAGGTTGAGCAAGAAAGAATGAATGGAGTCCATATGCATCTGCTATAGGATCCATCATGTATGCAATGATATGTACAAGGCGGACGTGTCATGTGCTCTAAGCATGAAACAGAATCCTGGAAATAGTCATTGGTGGCTGTTAAAGTATTTTGAAATACCTTAGAAACACTAAGGATATGTTTTAATATATGGATCTGGTGAGGAGGAACTCGTTGTAAAGGGTTACACGGATGCGAGTTTCCAAACTGATCGAGATGATTCACGATCACAGTCGGGATATGTCTTCATTATGAATGGAGGAGCGGTCTCTTGGAAGAGCTCAAAGCAAGATGTAGTGGCACTATCTACAACAGAATCAGAATACATCGCCGCTCATTGGCAGCTCAAGAGGCTGCTGGCTAAGGAAGTCCATTGCCGATCTAGGGGTTGTTGCTACCATTCAAGACCCTAGAGATCTTTTGTGATAACGAGGGGGCCATTGCTCAAATCAAGGAACCTCGTGCTCATCAAAAGACTCGGCACATAGAACGGAGGTTCAACTACATAGGGATGAAGTTGAAAAGGGAAAGATATGTATTCGCAAAGTTCAACCGATCAAAACATTGCGGATCCATTCACGAAGCTCCTTGAAAGGACAAAGCATGATAGTCATACTTGTTCCTTAGGACTTCGATATTCTGGTGATTGGACTTGATCAAATTTTGTATTTGGATATCGGAACTTATGTAATTTGACTTAATAATATGATTATATCTTCTTTACTGTTCCAATTTTGCATGTTTCTCATGAATAAGTAACTTATTCTAAATGTCCGTAGTCGGTCATATCTGTGGGAACAAATATGAATGTAAGACTATATTATGAACTTGGATTGGTTGATATTCATAAGGTATGAATATAAAACAAAAGGTTGCTACCAAGGTTCATTTATATCTATGGGATATAGATATAGGACTGACCCGCTCTCATTATTTCTGCATGGAATCTGTGATTAGTCATAAGAATATTGAGTAAGTCAGGCGAATATCATAAGTATCTCAGACCTGAGATCACTATTGGGTCTTGATATTCACCAAGTATCATACTTTGGCTTAGTTCTTTGCTGTCTGAAACAGGCAGCAGATAAGACTGAGTTCAGGTACGATATAAGGTGATGTGAGAGACGTAGTATGTTCACGATGGAATTTGTTCCTCTTATTCGTTGAGAGTAAGATGTCTAAGGCCTGATAAAGTTAAATCATCGGAGAATGACAATTCTATTTCTCAGGATTAACATGACATCTGTAACAAAAGGATTAAAATGATTAATTCCCTAAATCATATTCAAGTAAGGTACTGAAGTTGAAGAGGATGATGTTATTGAATGGCACTTAGTCATATACATTAGGAGTAGAAACCGTTCTAGGCGTTATTTGATGCTTGCATCAATCTTCTATGAATCTTGTGCAAGTGGGAGATTGTAGGATTCGATCTGCCCAAGATGCATATTAAGTTGATGTGGCTAGTTGATATGATCCAAGTCGGGTCATACCCAATAACAAGCTAGACAAAAACACCTGCAATATTTATTTACTGATTTGATCAATTAAATAAATTAACAACACTTAATACATTTAGAAATGGTTTTCTAAATAGATGCACTTGAGAATTAAAAATAACATGTGGTTTATTTATTTGAGAGATTACTTTATATGTTATTTAAAAAGGTTTAAATACATATTAAGTTGAATAACAAGTCTTGTTACATGTTTAATGTTACAAGTTTATTAAAAAGGTTTTAAATAAATACTTGATACATAGGACATTTTAATTAAATGGATTAATTAAATCAGTTAGTTAAATGAGTTGGTTGGGAAAATTTAAAAGCAAGCCCTCATTGGACCCCCTTTAATTTCGGCCCTTAATGGCTGATTTAAACCCACCAATCACTTGGAGATTGCTTCATAAGATGGACA